>BQNB010082555.1:0-24716 GCA_026074375.1 Tanacetum coccineum
AAGGTGTTGATGTGATTTCCCGCTACGCTAGCAACGGGGTGGGTTTTCAAACTAAGAACACCGGTCGTTGGTTGTGATATCCTACCAGGGAGCGAGGCCTAGATAGGTGTTCAAACTAAGCAACGCATTCTTAGCTTTAAGAACTTGTGATTATGATGATGAAAATGTTGCAAAAAAAAAAAGTTCTACAGTTAAATTTTCGTTCTTTAAAATCAAGTTACAAGGTCCTAATAAGTTGTTGCTTTGAGTCGTGATTCATCTTGAATTACGACTATGAAAATAAGTTGATCTATGGTTGAGTTGAAATGAGTACACACATTTAAATCATATATCCATGTTGGGAGTTAAAAAAGTTCACAAGTCATAAGTATGAGTGCTTAACATTTAGACTTATATTGGCAAATGATCTTGTTTAATTGCTTGGTTTGGATCTAGTGAAAAGTCGAGGACGATGAATTTATCTGTCAGGACGTCCGTAGATTATTCTATGGGCGCTTCTCATTCTATGATCCCAATGTTAATAAAATTAAGGAAGTCGAGCATGTTAGTTAAGAAAAGAAAAAAAGGAAAATCCAAAAATATTAGGGATAGTTAGTGTATAAATAAAATTTGGTGAAATCGGGACTTGTCGAGGCTATTGATTCTTTAAGTTCTCCTTGACGAACACTTTGCTACTTAGCGAGGTAATTAGTCGAGGGGGTTCGAGATTCTCAGTTTTCTTGAGTGTTTACTTCATAACATTGCGTGAGGACACGACAATACCTTAGTATGGGGGATTTTGGTATGTGCTTAATTACACATACCATTTTCCATTCTAAACGGACTTAAACGACTAAAAACGTACCAAAAATACATTGTATTTGTATGTTTGCATTTGTATTGTGCAGGAAACGGATATTCAACCAAAAGGAACAAAAAGAAAGCCAAAAAGCAAACAAATCCAAGCACGGAATGGAAAGGACAAAGTCAAAAGTCATCGAAATGAAGAAAATACAACTTTAGGGACTAAAACTGCCAAGCCTCAAGTTGTATTACAAAAGATAAAAAGGCAAGGGTCAAAATTGCACACCGGGTAGAGATTGCATTTAAGTTATATAACTTTAGGGGACCAATCTGCCTACTTCCCTAAAAGCCTTCTTTCCCGCCTTGACAAACCCAGTTACAACTTGTATGTCGCCCCATACTTCTCCCCTGCAAAACCACTCGACACCCTAGCCAAAATCATTTCATCCACCCTACTATTTCCCCCCAGCTGTATAAATGCCATGTTGGCAATCCCTCTCCATTCCCAAAGCATTTCGATGGCTGAGATTGCCTCCAAAGAAGCACAAATGAAATAAAAGGCTGGGATTTGTTGTAGAATCCCCTCACACAACAAGCACACTTGGTTGAAGCTCTCACAAAAGAAACACAAGCTGCAAGTCCAAGAGATGAAGACTTCGGCTATAAATAGAGCCTTTTGTAAGCCTTTGAGGCATCTTAGTAACTAGTTAATGTTAGTTTTAATTTTTAATATAACTTAGCTTATTTTCAGTCATTTACAGTTTTAACTTTCAGCTTTGTAACCCTTTCCAGTTTTAATGCAAATTTAAGTTTTTAAGTCAATTTACAACTCCAAGTGTTAAGTTTCTTTATTGTGTGTTTTGAGTTCAAAAAGCTCTCAGTACAGCTTGTTTATAAGCTGCTTTCATTAAGAAAATATAAAAAGTTAAGTAGTCAAGAAGAAAATCACTCTCAAATACACCACAGCTTATTTTATGGATGATAAGCCAGTTTTGGATGGGCTTATGGACACTACTAGCTTGTTTTATGCAAGCTAGAGCTTGTAGATACTTGGTTTAGCCCTGTTTTGAGCAAGGGTGTTGTAAGTTTCTCTTTTTCTTGTTTTCTTATTTACTGTAGAACTGCTTATTAGTGCTTATTCTTGACTAAAACCTGTTTATAAGTATTCTATTTTGTTATTTAACAATCTGTTTTTAATAATTAAGGACCAAATCAGCTTAATATAAAAAGAAAAATGATTTGTGAAAACTTTAAGGGATATTTTGAACTAACAGTACTAACCCATAGTTAGTACTGCTAGTTCATTTTTGGGATTTTAAAACTAGCAGTACTAACTTAAAGCTACCAGTACTAACTCCAAGTTAGTACTGTTAGTACTGGTGGTTCATTTTAGCTTATCAGCTTATTATTTCTGCTTATTTAAGATTTCCTTAGCTTTTTAGAGTAGATTAAACCATTTTCCTTTACTATCTTTAGGAGTAAGCTTATTTAAGCTTATTTTCCTTTTCAAAGTATTTTCAATAGTGTATCAGTTTGTAGCTTTTTAGCTTATTTGCCATTGTAGTTTATTCTAGTTGCTCATTCTTATGCCTGAATGCTTATTAGGGGTAGTTAAATATCTGTTTTAGCTTATTTGCTTATTTCTTGCTTCATTGAACTAACAGTACTAACCTTAAGCAACCAGTACTAACTTAAAGCTAGCAGTACTAACTCCAAGTTAGTACTGGTAGTTAAAACTGTTAGTACTGTTGTTAGTACTGCTGAGTTTTTCTTGCTTAATTTAGCTTATTTGCTTTTTGAATTTGCTTATTTAGAGTTAGTTTAGCTTATTTGGTTTATCTTAAGCTTATTTGAGCTTATTTGTGTCTTTGTGTAAAAGTTTTAAGTGTTTTTACCATTTCTAGCTTTTATTCTTGTTCCAGCTTATTTTCTTTGTTTATTTTTATGTGCATTTGCTTATTAGTGTTAGTACCCAATCATTCCTTGTCATATTCAAACATCGATTATCAATTCGTCTTTCGATTTTCAATTCAAGCCTCGTTGGGACATAACGACCCGGGAACACTCTATACTGCTTCCGGATTCATTGCTCTCGCGTGATTTCGTCCCTTGTTGTGAATTTATACGTGTTTGTATTTGTTTACATATTTAAGGGGTGAGTTCGCGCGAGTCAAATACCTCCTTAGGATAAAACCAAGTGTGTGTTCTTGTTTTTGGCACAAATCAAGAACCTTTCATTTTTAAGTGTTTATGTTTTCTATGTATTATGTCTCATGCAATTGTGTTCTCCTATTTATAGGAGAAATACTCAAAACCCTAGTCAATGGAATTATGAGAGATTGTAAGAGATATAATCTCTTCCATAATTAGTCTTCATGATTTTAGGAATTAGTGGTTACATGCCCAAATAAATCGTGGTCATTAATGCAGTCGAACTTGCCACTTGAATAGATGAAAGTTGTTACAAGTTAATTGAATTCATTCCAGCGAGGTCAATCCTTCAACGTTATGAACCATCAGCTAACTCACTGAAGAGTATACCCGCTGAAGGTTCAAACTGAAGAGACCCACTGATGAGTTAACCCGCTGAGGATACATCCTCTGATGGATTACTCCCTGATGGTATCCTTCATCTTACTACTCAGGGAGCACAAAGCTGAAGCAATCAGACTAATAAATACCATTCAGTGAGTGAACTCATTGAACTTCATCAGCTACCTAAATTCCCTTTTACGACTATCAAAGTCAGGGTGTTCAGTGACCTATGGGAGTACACTCCGTACCTCCAGTCATATTACCCAGTATGAACTAAACCCATAATTGAACTAAATTTCCAACAACTCAAATATGAGAAGTTATTGAGGTTGATTTCCTTTTGTTTGTGGTTGTAGGAATTTAGATGAGGCTTTTAGGAGAATTTACGAGGGAGCTGTTGTGATTAGGACTAATGGAGAAGCTGTGACACTCATAAGTTTGATGTAAGTTGTTCTATCTTGATTATGAATATAGGGTTTAGATATTCATATGGGGTTTACTAATGATGCATAATCTATTATATATTTGCAGGTAGAGGGGTTCGGGGTGTTAGAAGTGGTGGATTTGAATGACCCAAATTTCAAAAGAAGAGTGTTTGGTGGTGGTCGGATATGCCAAATCAATTTTGTAGGTTTATTAACCTAATTTTCTTCTATGCTATAACTTAATGTTTATTAACCATAATATTCTTTTAGGCTATAAGTAATGACCACCATTAAGTTATATCATAGGCTCAAACTTAATGATTTTGTAAGTTTATCAACCATGGCCGACGATCGTCTTTGTTCAATTAATTTAAAGATTCTAGTTTTGTGTTCTTATGACTACTTACTTGCATCTTGAATTTGAATGTATGGTTTATAGTTGTATTCATTTGATTTAAATTTTTATAATTGAAAGATCTAAAACTCATTTTGGCTTACCTATCTTTTTTACGTGGATACAGATTCTGAAAGCGAAAGGGTCCATGGTAAAATGGCAAGTTACTTCGGGTTTTTTTTGACATAGTAATAAAAAAGCCGAAAAGACTATAGAATAATATATTTTTTTGGACTTTTATTGTTCTTTTTAATTGGATGAGTTTCAAAGAGCTGTTATAAAGTTTACACACAACTTTAAAAAGTTAAGTAAAATTAACTCTTTAGATCATTGAATGTGTTCATAAGTGAAAGCGAATAAAAAGAAAAAAACAAATTCTTAAGTATATGGTTATCATTATTACTAACAAAATTATATTATTGTTTGACATAATTATATAAATTTTTTTTCTTAACTTTACCAGATTAAAAAAATATATGGCAAGAAAAAGAAATTTGTCAGCAACAGAGGACATCTAGAAGTCCAGGTAGGCCTTTTTTAGCGTTATTTTATCCCTCAAGTAGTTGAGAATAACCAATGCTTATATACTGCCATAATATGGTTTGCAAGTTAGAACTAAAGAGACGAGCTTGATAGGGAAAGATGTATGATTGCTCACTACAGCGGGAGAGTTATTGTTAATGACTTATTCAGCCATATAATGGCTAATGACAGAAACTTGAAAGGGAAACCAGTTTGCATCGATCACTTTTCTGACTGAGATGAATTATTCTCGACATATTGAATATGAGCCATTATCTTTTTTATGTGGGATCTGGAATGTTCCTACTCATCATGCATACGACAAGTATTACAATTGTTCATTTGTAAACATGTGATATATATTGAAACCTTTTGTTATTAGATCTAATCAATATTACCAACTTATTTCACGTGTGTAGGCAGGGTAATGAAGAGCCCTGGTCCCTTAGAGAATCAATGTCACAAGGAATTACTACATAGGCGTATAGACAAGGTTCATGGGGATTTGAATCACTATTAGACTACACCAAAGGTATCAAATCTCATATATTATTTTATAATAGCTTACATATATAACTTCAGTGACTTTCATTTAAGATTTATAATTAGTAACAATATGAAAATAAGTTATGTTTCAAACTAATATTGATTAAAACTATAAAATTTGTTAAACCCAACCTATTATTCTTGTTAGGAATCGAGAAAAGACTCGGTCACTTCCAAAATAGTATTTCATAGCTCGTAGTTAAATGTTCGGTTAAAGGAAGCTAACCAGGTCAACATAAGGAGTCCTTATGTTGACCAACACCCCATATTGTAGTATAAATACCCTCTCATACCAAGGGAGAGGGTGTTGGTTCATTTGTATTTTACTCATTTCATGTAACTTCTCTTTCTACAAGTGTATCAACCAAACACTTTCTCTCTCTAGAAATCTCTTCATCTTATTTGCTTAGATTGTGATATCATCAATTGGTATCAGTCGTCATGGGGTGATTATATGTAGTTGTGTGCATTTTATTTTATGAAAACTTGCGAAAATTTGAATTTTTAAGCTTATATACACGAAATCCAAAGTGGATCAAATTTTGATGTTAAAAATATTAAAATTTGTGTTTTTATGGTAGATATAGCTTAAGTATAGTTAGTTTTGCAAAAAGTTTCAAGAAAAAATGTCAAAAATTATGTTTTTAGATGTTTTTGTGTTTTTGAGTTCGTAGGTGCGATTTGGTTAATTGTGCAATTTGGTCAGGAAAAGTGCGATTTGGCAGATTTAAATGTGTGATTTGGCAAACTAAAAAGTGTGATTTGGCAGTCATAAATGTGCGATTTGGCAAACTAATAGTGCGATTTGGCAGATTCAAATGTGCGATTTGGCAAACTAAAAAGTGCGATTTGGCAGTCATAAATGTGCGATTTGGCAAACTAAAAAGTATGATTTGGCAGTAGTAAATGTGTGATTTGGCAAACTAATTTGTGTGATCTGGCAAGTTCCAAAAGTGCGGTTTGATAATAACAAAGTGCAATTTGATCCAACAATTGTGCGACTTGATCCTCCAAGGTTTGACTAGTCAATTCTTGCAGTTTGACTTGGTCAACATACGTGATTTGATATAATCTCAACAAACCAACAACAAACACTTAATCATTAACAAAAACACAATCAAGAACACTTCCAACAACATCAATTAAACACAATTCTCATTAATCACTGAATCAATCAACTTATTTTATATCACAAATCAAGTAATCTTTAAGCAAAAGGTGATTTTCAATGGTTTGTCTTGCATTAGTAAAATCCTGTGAGATACTCACTTATTCTCTCGGTTTAATCGAGATTTATAAAATCCTGTGAAATCACATCAAGTAATTCAAGATGAGTTTATCGTTAGCTAAGAATGTCATTATTGCGGGAGCTGATAATCATCCTCTCATGCTTGATAAGACTCAATACAGTTCATGGGCTAGTCGAATGCTGTTGTACATCAAAGGTAAGGAAAATGGTAAGCTACTAGTTGACTCAGTTCTTAATGGACCTTTCGTCTATGGCACGGTTACCATACCTAGAGATGAAAATACTCCTGCAATTGTCAGAGTCAAAACATATGAAGAGCTTACAGATCAAGAAAAGCTTCGTGAATCAGTTGATATCAAGGCAACAAATATTGTTCTACAAGGCTTACCTTAGGATATTTATAATTTGGTGAATCATCATGAAGAAGCAAAGCAGATATGGGACAGAGTCAAATTACTCATTCAAGGTTCTAAGTTATCACTGTAGGAAATAGAGTCCAAGTTGTATGATGAATTTGACCAATTTACTTCTATGCCTTGAGAGTCAATTCATTCATACTATATGCGGTTTACACAGTTGATAAATCATATGCATACGATTGACATGACAATGCAACCTATTCAATTCAACACAAAGTTTGTCAATCATCTACAACCTGAGTGGAGCAAATTTATCATGGATGTCAAGTTACTTAAATACATGCATAATACTAAGTTTGATCAGTTGTTTGCTCATTTAATACAACATGAAGCTCATGCAAATAAAGTTCGTCTGATGAAGCATCGATATCCAGATCTCATTGCTTTGGTAGATAATTCATATGATTTCTCTCTATCTTACAACAACCAGATTCAGTATTATCCACAACACTCATCTGTTCCTTAGCAATATTATTCACCTCCTGCACCACCACAACATTTAATTGATGTACCAATGGTTCAACAATGTTCTTACCAGCCACTAGTTGCTAATCATCCTCAAGTGGTTCATCCTTAATCCTATCAAGCACTTGTAATTAATCAATCATCACCAGCACCTTTTCCACAGTTAGATTCTGGACTGGCTGTTCCATCATTTCTTCTATTTGATGACCTGATTGCTAGTTTGAACAAGGGAATGATGTTTATTAGCACATCATTTGCTTCACGTTATCCATCAACAACCAGCTGAGAACCTCATCAAACCCACAAAATCAAGCAACCATTCAAGATGGTAGAGTTCAAGTGCAGATGATTTAGGGTAGATAAAATCAGTGGTTGACAAACACTGGTGGAAGGAGTAATGCTTTAGGAGTGAACAGAAATGGGGGAGTTAACACAGCAAGTCAGCCTAAGGTCATTCGATGTTACAACTGTCAGGAGGAAGGCCATATGGCACGACAATGTACAAAACCTAAGAGGCCTAAGAATTCTGCATGGTTCAAAGAAAAGATGTTGCTGACTGAAGCTTTGGATTCAGGGGCTACTTTGGATGAAGAACAGTTGGCCTTTTTAGAAGACAATGTGGACACAGTCATTCCAGCTCAAGCATCTCAGGAAATTCCATCTCCAGCAATTTTCCAGACAGACGATCTTGACGCTTTTGATTCTGATTGTGATGATGTACCTTCAGCTAAGGCAATCCTCATGGCTAATCTTTCTTCTTAGGACTCGGATGTACTTTCAGAGGTACCCACTCATAACAATTATCTAAAAACTGATATAAGTCATCTAAGTGTGCAAGAGACACATTATTCTGAACAACCATTTTTAATAATGAAACAGACGTTAAAATAATAAGTGATAGTAATATCATTTCTTATGAACAATATTTACAAGAAACTGAAAATGAGGTTGTTCAAAATACTAACTCTTCTGCACAACAAGATGCACTGATCATGTCTGTTATTAAAGAAATGTCTAGTCAAGTTGCTAAGTGTAATAAGATGCAGCAGGAGAATAAAAATGTTTATAAGACTTTAACTGCTGAGCTTAAGAGATATAAGGAACAAGTAATTTTTTTTAAAGAAAGACAAAAATTTGATCTAACTGATAGAGAAAAATACATTGATGATCAATTAAGGCAGGTTATTGTTGACAGAAATGCAAAGGTTGTTGATTTTGAAAGTCTAATACACTCATTAAAACTATAAATCAAGGAAACCGTTGAAAGTCAATAGACTTTATCAACAACGGTTGATGTGTTGAAAAAAGAGTCTAAAGAAAAGGAAGATAAATATATCGATGAAATCATTGATTTAGAAAAGAAAAAGAAAGCTTTAGATAATGTGGTTTTATAAAATGGGTCAGTCAATGCAAACTATGCATATGTTAACAAAATCCTAGTTTTTTATGATAAAAGTTACAAAACGGCACTTGGCTATCAGAATCCTCTATATCTTTCTTAAGCTCGACAGAAAGTACCTGCTTTATATTGTGGTCATACTATTGTTCAGAAACATGATGCCTTGTTTGTGCCTGACACTGAGGAAACCTTAGATCTAGCTGAAGAGAGTAGGTTAAAAAATGCTAGCTAAACAAAATGGCAAGTTTAAAAGACAAGAAAGTTAATATTGCTCCTGTTGATTATGTGGCTTTAAACAAATTGTCTGATCATTTTGCGAATCATTTTGTACCTCAAAAGTAATTGCCTGCAAAACAGGCATTTTGGTTACCCATTTCAAAACCAGTTCCATTAGAATCAGTTTTAAAGAAGGAAATTCCTCGTGAACTTCCACCAATCAATTTGGTAAAAGATAGTTTTTGCAAAATGAAAGATCATGTTAACAAGTTTGATGAAACTATAACTTTTTACACCAAAATCACTGGTAATAGAATAGGAAATTAGGGGGGGTTAAACATATTAAAGGGGCTTTTGAAAAAGACGTTAAACCATTTGCTCAAACTTTGAAAGATTACTTTCATATGTTTAAACACGGTCTTTACAAAGAACTTAAAGACATGCAAGCCATTTTTAATCAAATGGAAACTGAAGTGGCCAAATTTTCTGTAGACAAGAAGTGTTTTGAAATTGAGAATAAATATTTGAATTTTGAGAATGGTGCGTCTCGTAGAGCATATTATCTGTCAAGATGTTATGAATATTGTAATTGATGATGTGTCATTTTATACACTATTTCGGGGTCATTTAACCCCCTAAAACATGCAAATATGCCAAGATTATGTGCTTAATCGTTTGTTTTTAGGTTTTTAGCACTTGGATGGCATTTGGAGAGATTAAGTAACTTAGCTTCCATTTAGAGAGAAACGGGTCAGATTACGGACCTTACACCAATCTTCGAAGAAGTATTGACTTACATAACGTGGAGACGCGTTCGTAGCATAAGCGATGCCGTCGTTATCCATTTAGTGACAATGTCAGAGATGTAGAGACGGCATCAAGGATGTAGCCGATCTCTATGTGGTTTCTAGAAATCATCCAACGTATGTGACGGCGTTTTAGGAATTATAACGCAGACGCCCATCGCATGCGGATATCTCTATATAAACTAAAAGATTTTAGGGTTTCAAGAGTGTAACTTTTTGGGATAACTTTGTGATATTAGGGAGATGAACCCTAGCTCTTGTAGCATCTTCATAGGTCATTTTAGAGACTCAAAAACCATATTGAATACTTGATCCATATTGTAAATTTAATTAAGGGATTTCTTTATCATTAATCATTCAAATATGTCTATGTGTTGTGGATTGACTTTATCTCTTTGCTTCTTTTTATAACTGCGAGGCTAAACCTACTTTGTATTTGCTTATGATTGCATGAAAGTGGGATTGTAGATCCTTTTATTGTTGCTTCTTGATTGATGATTATGCGCGTTAGGTTCTAGAAAACCAGCTTTTGTCTGTATTATTGTAGACACGTCTAGGGAAACGCGAGTGCGTAGAAAGGATACCATCGGGTAACAGTCTTCAAACTACCTTGCCCCTTCATATGGTTGATCCCTCTTAAGATTATTTCACATGCATTTATATACTATTAGGGGCTTTCGTAATAGTCTTCATAACTTACTGTGCGTTGCCCTATCAGATATTTAATAGACGGGGGTTCGTACTGTAATCTTGTCAATGACCTAGGAAATATCTTACACATATCATCCACAAGTGTGGTTCAAGGCTATTATGATTAGGGGGGGGGGGGGGGGGGGGGAGAAGCAATCTAATTAGTGCATGATTAAGTAAATACATTCAATTATCATAAAGTTATCACCAATAGATTAGATATTAATTAGTTTAGCTAATAGTCAAACAAACCTACCTCTCAAACCATAGATTTACCTGCTTTCTATAAAACATAAAAACACAAAAATAATCTTCCCTCAACCCTTAGAATTCTGTTAGACCGTGATCAAGCCTTCCCAACCTATTCCCTTAGAGAACGATAACAACCCGCGAGTCTTGCCTATACTACTACTATAACGGTTAGGTACTCTGCCTAGAGAGTTGTAAAACTTCTTGTAGAAGTCCCTTACGACAACCGCATCAAGTTAGGTTTTGATCATACTTTAGCTTAGTTCTATTCTCTTGAATTCTTTAAAGTAAGAATTTAATTTCCACATATTATCTTTCTCGTAGTCTATCTTTTCTTTGTGTTAATTGTTTTGTAATCCATTCTTGTCAACTACCATGAGAGACGAGAATCCTATCAGTACTTTTAGAGACTACTCCAAACCTAGCCACGAGGGCTATAGGAATACCATTGAGCTTCCCATAGGGAACAACGTGGTACCTCTTCGATCCGACACCATTTGGTTGGTGCAAAACGGATGCTCATTCCATGGACTTCGGTCCGCGGATCCAAACCAACACATCAAGGATTTCCAAAATTGTGGGGATCTACTCGACCTTGATGGTGTAAAACAGGGAAGAAACGCGGCATGCATTTATTTTATTTTGCCTTCACGATTTCAGCTATGCAATTGGGCATTGAACATCTTCCAGCGGGATCCATCACCACATGGGAGGATCTTACTACTCGTTTCCTTGCTCAATTCTTTCCATCAGGAAGGACCGTAAAACTCTGCAATGATATCCTGATGTTCCAACAACATCATGGAGAATCTCTATCAGAAGCATGAACTCATTTCAAGGACTTACTAAAAATGTTCGCCTATTCATGGCATCGACCTTTGGCTATCAAGTCAATTTTTTATTGACACATGGCAGTCCCGTCACAAGACGAATCTTTGGACCAATCGGCCGGTGGTAAGCTTGGTGACTGAAACGCCAAAGAATCCTAGGCATTATTAGAGGACCTCGCCCTCTATGGCAACAAAAGTTGGAACAACCCAAGGGATTTCCCTAAGCCGGTCAAGGCAATCGCTTTGCCTCAAGATGTCCCCGAGCTTCATCTGACCGCCGTCTATTTTGAGCTTAAAATCAAGGTCCAACGCTTTATGGAAGCTCTTCTATGCTTCGACACACCTACTCAAGTGAACAAAAACACTACCTCATGTGAGATCTGCAATGGTCCTCACGACACTTAGTATTGCATAGAAGATCCCGAACAAGCCTTTGTTGAATACGCATCCTCGCATACCGATGAAGAAAGAGGTAAGTGGTATACTTTTAAGCCTGAGCAAAACAATCTTGGTGACACCTATAATCCATCATGGAGAAGTCACCCAAACCTTAAGTGGAGACAACCCCAAAATTCTCAAAATAATTTTTCAAACCCACCTAACCGGCTTCAACCCAACGGTTCGATCCCGAACCATTCCTTCAACAATCGTCCTCAAAGCTTTAACAATCAATCAAATCTTAAAGGATTGGTATCCAATTTCATGGCATCTCAAGATGCTAGGCTGACCAAGTTTGAAGCCGATTTTAAACAACAACACGGTGAGATGACCAACAAAATTGACACAGTGTTGTAAGCCATCACCGATCGAATTTAGATGGGATGCACTACCTAGCGATACGGTTAAGAACCAAAACTGATGAGTACTTCCTAGTTTTGTTCTGACATGTTCTACCTAGTATGGACCCGCAATGCTCAAACCATATCCACGGTTCAATCAACGCCATCACAATCCATTCTAGAAACAAAGCGATTCCTATGATGAAAAAGCAAAAGAGAATAAGGAAGAAGAAAAGGACGGCCTAAAAAATATCCATGTCAACCCTTCCGTCGCGCTCGATCAATCTGTTGCATTTATCATCAGAAAATGTCTCAAATTTAATCATTCTTCGAATCGCTTGGGTTGGTCCTCAATCAATCCCTACACCATATGGTCGTTTTAACAAAAGGGGAAGTGAAGAAGTATTGTTTAGTAAGTTAATTAGAAAGATGATGACTCTAGCAAAAGGATGTAACCTGATAGAGGAAGGGGGTACAACAACCGAAGGGGTAGGAGCAAAATATTTTGACATATTCCTAACTAGGAGTGAACTCGCATATCTACAATTGTACTCATGTTGTTAGCCCAATCCCTTCGATATTATCTAAGAAACCCACATCATCACGGATAAGGGGTGCCCATCAATCCTCAAGATACCATGCAACAATTGGCCTTGTGAATGTGAATAAAAGCTTACATTGACCCTAACTCCCCTCTAAATATCATGACCCGGATGATGTATAATTAGATCATGAAAAGAAAACTTGACCCTAGGGAAAACTTGAATAGAGGAGTTAGCAATTTCACATGAAGGATTAAGGGAATGCATGTCTTCGTAGGAAACTTCACCTATATCATAGACTTCATGATTGTTAAGGATATTAGTTTAATTATAGACCCTAGGTTATCACAAGTAGTACTAGGGAAACCTTTTGTGGAAATATCCAACATGACTCACGACCCACCCAAAGGTGTTGTAAGATTTATTAACGGGACTGATGAAGTTGCCTATAAGATGCCCCATATATAGATAGTACAACTGGTGTCGGACTTTGAAAAAGAGCACACAAAATAGTTCTACCTTAGAACAAAGTAAGACATGAGAAGAGGAGTGGAGTATGTAATGAGCAAAATATTAGAATTTTATATGGAGTGCTTAGAGCTTGGACCCGAATATGTGACTGGAATGGATGATGAAGGAGAAGTCGCGTAAGGACGTGTGACTTCGAGTCTAGCTACAAGACTCGTAAATAAAGGATAAAGCGCTTGTTTTGGGATTGGAACCAATATGTTACTTTTCCTTCATATTAGAGTGTCTTGTGTTTAATTCTTATTTGTTTGTTTTACTATGTTTGAATAATTTTTGTAGTTCATGTTTTGTTTTGTTTTGTAACTTCGTCTTATTTGCAATCAAAGGTATTTTGCAACAAAATAAGTATAGGGGAAATATCCGGTTTTTAGAACCAAATTCAAACATTTAAAATGAATTTTTTAGATTAAACCGCGTCAGTTTTGAGTCATATGATTGAATTATTAATTCTCAGGTTGTTATGCAACATTTTATACAGGAAAATAACTTATAAGAATGAGTGCAGATAATTTTTCATCAAAAACAAAAAATGAGTTTTCACAGAGTGTGGAGATGGCGTCACGATTTACACGCGACGCCGTCACCGTGACACTTGTGACGGGGTCAGGATATTCCCGACGGCGTCAAATGCCCAGTCACAGGAAAACTCGAAAAGTTTAAGTATTTTTAAAAATATAACTTGTACAACACTTAAGAAAGTTTAAATTCTTTTATAAGCCTGCAAAACCCTAAGTTTAACAATTCTCTCATCCTATCTTTACTGTTTTAATAGAGTCGAAACCCTAAACTCTCATTGTATATATATCTATCCTATGGATTTTACGCTTGATGTAGTTGTCTCTGTCTTTGATTACAGGTTATATTTGATGAGAAGAAGCTTGGAAGATCTTAGGATGTTTTCATTAGATGATTCTTGGAGGACGATTTAACCAGTTATCGCATGTTTCTTCTCCATTATTGAGCAAACCAGAGGAGTACTAGTTTTTTTCCTTGTTTTCTTTTCCTTTTATTCGTTTTTACGGGTACTTCTATAAAACATTAGGGACAATGTTCAACTTAAGTGTGGGGGGGGGGATAAGCCTTAGAAACTATTCTTTCATTTGCCATTTGTTTTGTCCTTAAAATGATGGGTAATATATCAAAACATAGCATAAAAAGGTAATTTTTAACTAAATTTTATATTTTTTTTGCACTTATCAGACAAAAAACGGTATTAATTGCGTTCTCGGATAGGAAATGTATTGGATCTAGCACAAAAACCCTCAGAATTCCACCCTAAAAATATGAGGTTCGCCTTTAGATCTTTAGGAATTCGGGTATCCATTATCGATACCCAAGATAGTTTATACCTTTAGCTTTCTTGAATTAAGGAGTGAGCAGTCATATGTGTCTATTCCGTCATTACGGATGTGTACGTGTGGTCTTTTTCGCCTTTTATGGAGTATTGAGATTGGTATTAAATTATATGAGTGTACTGATAGTATATTAAATTCTAGAACTTGCTATTGTGACGCATCCCGAGACCGCATAGTGAGTATTATGATTTGCTAGATAAGCACTAGGATTAACCCATGTTTTAAACCTGTAACTGTTGGTCACACCGATTATATAACTATCCTACACCCTTGCCATGCACTCATTTTTAATGCAGGATACCCCTAGTACAACCCTCCAAGCCTATCCTTTTTCATGGTTCTCGTAATTTTCTAGTTAAGCTGGAGTATTAATGAAGAGCATTGCTTACCCTCAAACCAATCATTACACCCAGATCGCCTTAGCCTACCTTGTATGTACTCGCTTTTAGTACATTATTGTTTTAACCCATGTCATTATCTTGGTACCCACTGTTGCTTAGTCCTCTATCTTGTATATACCATTTTAGGACGAGTGGGATTCATGGTAGTTTTTATTCTCGCTGAAAGAATGGGAAGAAAATAGTTAAGTCACAATACCCCCATATGTTTGTTAGTTGATCTCGTGTTATTTTGATCCATCCGCATAAATTGGTCATTTGTTAGTTTGTATTATAATCGAGTATGTAAAAAGTTCAAGTATAGGGGTTGTATATAAAAAAACACCCATGATGTATTATATGTTTAAGCAATGGCAGGGCAAAAGTGTACGAATAAAATGTATATAAAAAAAAACTAAAAATATGTACGGCTCTGCCCTTTGTTATGTTTATGTTTTATTCATAGTGTCAAGAAAAGAAATAGAATAGAGATTGTGTAGAGTTGTGTAGAGTTTGTAATTCTTCGTCGATTTTGGCGTGCAACCAAACTCAGTGTGTATTCCGTATAAATAATTCGCTAACCCGTCCATCCAAAGTCACCAAAGCACCCAAATATAATCATATCGTTTCCCTTTCCAATTTATGTTATCTATACACCTTACACCCTTCAAATACCCCTTTAAAAGACCTCTGGATAGTACATGAATAATGCTTGCACCTAGCATGGAGGTTTGATTCCTTTACCATAGCATATGGTAATTTATAAGCTTTGACATGTATGTGTGCTTGATTTTTGTTTCCACTTTATGTTATTATTTCATTATACACCTGAGAGGAATGAGTGAATCCCAACTACTTATTGTGAGGTGCTCTGTATGTAATTTTCGTCGCTTTTTAATAAAGGTCTAGAGGTTGTGTTGTAAAATTAATTTTATAAGAGTAGGTTAAATGAACTCATATTGCTATTTGTCTTAGGTAGATAAAGCTAATTTGTCTTGAGGATAAGCAATTCCAAGTGTAGGGGTAATTTGATGATGGTGTCATTTGTATACACTATTCAGGTCATTTTCCCCTTAAAGCATTGCAAATTTGCCTAGATTATGTGCTTTAATCATTTGTTTTCAGGTTTTAGCACTTGGATGGCATTTGGAGGAAATACACATGACTTGGGTGTCATTTGGAAGAAGAAAACAACACGAGGACTTACGGACCTCACAAATCCTTGAAGAAGTATTGCTGACAGACACGGTGGAGACGGCGTAGCAGGCATAATGGATTGCTGTAGTGATCCATCTAGTTGATGGCGTCAGAGATTTTGTGACGACGTCAGGATCGTAGCGACTCAATGATAAGGACTCTAGAATCATCCACCGTAGTGACCGGCGTCAGGTTTACAATGCGACGCTGTCGCAGCGATATCTCTATATATACTAAACCGATTTTAGGGTTTCAAGAGTGTAACTTTTGGGATAACTTTGTATAACTTAGGGAGACAAACCCTAGCTCTTGTAGCAGCTTCATAGGTCATTTTTAGGGCCTCAAAACCCTATTGAACTACCTTGGATCCATGTTTTAATTCAAGTAAGGTTATTTATCATTAATTATTCAATATGTCTATGCGTTGTGTGATTGATTTATCTCTTTGCTTTCTTTATAACATGCTGAGGGGCTAAACCCTACTTGTATTTTGCTTATGTTTTTGTTTGCATGAAAGTCGGATTTGTAAATCTTTTATGTTGCTTACTTGATGATTTTTGTGCATTTAGTTCTAGAAAAACCAGCTTTTTTGTCTGTATCGCATGTAGATCGTCTAGGGAAACGTGAGTGCATAGAAAGGATACCCAGCGAGTATCGTCTTATATACTACATTGACACCGTTATATGGTTGATCCCCTCTTAAGTTATTTCACACATGCATTTATTGTACTTCTTAGGGGCCTTGTAATAGTCTTCATACTACCTTACTTGTGCGTTGCCCTAACGGAATATTAAATAGACGGCGGGTTCGTGTAATCCATTTATGACCTAGGAAATACTTACACCATATCTTCCACAAGTAGAGACTTAGCAAAATATTGGAGGAAGAAAGCTGTTAAGTGTGATGATTAAGTAAATACATTCAATTATCATAAAGTTCATCACAGCTAGATTAGATATTAAATTAGTTTAGTAAAAGTCAAAACAAACCTACCTCTCAAACCATAGATTTACCTGCTTTCTATAAAACATAAAAACATATAAATAATCTTCCTTCAACCCCTAGAATTCTGTTAGACCGTGATCAAGCATTCTCAACCTATTTCCCTAAAGAACGATAACAACCCTCGAGTCTTGCCTATACTACTACTACAATGGTTAGTTACTCTGCCTAGGGAGTTGTAAAACTTCTTGTAGATGGCCCTTACGACAACCACATCAGTAATGCATGCTGATGTGTTACCTGAAACTGAAAATTGTCTTGCACATGATAATTTTAGGTTGTTTACAATGAACTTTTGAACCGATGTTCACGACTTAAAAATTGGTGCATTTCTCTTGAAATTAAATTGCAACAAAGCAAAGAAAGTTTTCAAAGTCACAAACAATCTCATAATCAAAATGATCCTGAATTTAAGGAATTTTTCATAATCAATGATTTGCAAGCAAAATTAAAAGTCAAGAATGTCTCAATTGAGAACTTAAAGAAACACATTGCTAATTTAAAAGGAAAAAATGTTGTTGAAGGTGCTGAAAGTGTGAATAAGTTGAATGTGTTTACTTTGAATGTGTATAAATTAGACTTGCAGCCTCTTTATCCTCACATAAAGAACAATAGGGAAGCACATGTTGATTACCTTAAGGTAACTCAAGAACACATTGATACACTGCGGGACATAGTTGAACAAGCTAGGGCTTTAAAACATCTAGACAATGCACTTGATTATGCCTATAAGTATACACAAAGAATTCAAGAACTATTAGTTTGTGTATGTGCCTCATGCCCTAGTTCAAAACATGTAAGTGCCAAATTAGTTGTTGTTACACCAATGAACATAACTAGGAAAGTTAGGTTTGCAGACCAATGTGAAACATCAAAAGATAAAACATAAAAACAGGTAAACAGGAAAGCACACGTGAAAAACATACCACTAACAATTCTGTGTTACCTTCTATAGGAGTAAGCTGTTCTACTAAAGCTAGTGGATCACAGCCTAGCAGCAATACCAAGAAAAATAGGATCTCGCAAACTTCAAGTAACAACAAAAAGAACAATAAAGTAGAAGACCAACCTAGGATTGTTAAGTCTAGCTTGAATAATATAGATCGTGTTTCTAAAACTTCTTGTAATGCAAATGTTAAGCATTATGTGCTAAATGCAAATTCTAAATTAATTTGTGCTACCTGCAATAAATGTATGTTTGATGCTATTCATGATTCATATGTTCGTGTTTATCTTAATGATGTGAATACTCGTGTCAAATCTAAATCTGTTAAATCTGCTAAGAGTAACAAAAAGAAAGTTTAGAAGAGTACGGGTAAAATCTTCACTAGTGTTGGATATAGGTGGATACCAACAGGACGGACCTTCTGTATAGATGGAAATATGTGCCTTTTAACTAGGATTTCCTCCACTACAGTAGTGCCTCCTAAGAAATCAATTTCCACAACAGTAGTGAAGAAAACAAAACCCGATAGAAACAATTCAGGGAAACTCAAAGACATAACAAATATAGGGTCGAGTAGTAAATCTAAGACTGTAGCATCTAAGATTTCTAACAACTCGGAACCCATGCAAAACTGGGGATCCAATGTTTCTACTGCTCCATCTTCTTCCCGTGTCAATTTCAGGTCGTACAAATCGTACTCTAGTACCTGGACTCGAGTTGCTCCAAGCACATGACCGGGCAGCGCTCTCAGCTCATCAACTTTGTTAGCAAATGTTTGGGAACTATCAGATTTGACAATGATCAGATTGCAAAGATAATAGGTTATGGTCATTATCAGCTAGGAAATGTTACAATCTCTAGGGTTTACTATGTTGAGGGCCTTGGACAAAATTTGTTCTTTGTGGGTCAATTCTGTGACTCAGACTTTGAGGTAGCATTCCAGAAACACACTTGCTATGTTCGGGATTTAAAAGGAGTTCTCCGGATCTAGAGACACAAATTTGTATACCATTTTACTGGATGATATGCTGAATTCTTCTCTAATTTATCTTCTATCCAGAGCCTCTAATACTAAAAGCTAGTTATGGCACCGATGGTTGTCTCATTTAAACTTTGGTATTCTTAACCAGTTGGCAAATCAAGATCTTGTTCGAGGGCTACCTAAGCTGAAATTCAAGAAAGATCAATTATGTTTAGCATGTTCTCTAGGGAAAAGCAAAAAGTACTCTCATAAACCCAAAGCTGAAGACACTAATCAAGAAAAACTCTATCTTTTACTTATGGATCTTTGCGGGCCAATGTGTGTCGAGAGTATAAATGGGAAAAAGTATATCTTGGTTATCGTCGATGATTATTCAAGGTTTACATGGGTTAAGTTTCCGAGATCAAAGGATGAAGCTCCCGAGATCATAATCAAATGCTTGAAGCAGATACAAGTTTGTTTAAATGCAACTATCTGAAATGTCAAAACAGATAATGGAACTGAGTTTGTGAATCAGACTCTTAAAGACTATTATGAAAATGTCAGGATCTCACATCAAACATCCGTTGCACGTACTCCACGACAGAACGACGCTATCAAAAGATGAAACCGGACTCTAGTGGAAGCTGCTCGAACCATGTTGATATTTTCTAAAGCTCCATTGTATCTGTGGGCAGAAGCAGCCTCAACAGCATGTTACACCCAAAATCGATCCCTAATACGTCTCTATTACAACAAAACACCTTATGAGCTTATTCATGACAAGAAACCTGATTTATCTTTTCTTCATGTGTTTGGTTCATTGTGTTATCCGACTAATGACAGTGAGGATTTGGGTAAATTAAAACCGAAGGCTGATATTGGTATTTTCGTTGGTTATGCACCTACAAAGAAGGCTTACCGAATCTACAACAGAAGAACCCGACTGATTATGAAAACAATTCATGTTACTTTTGATGAGCTGATAGCAATGGCTTTGAACAACTTAGTTAGGACCCGCACTTCAGTTAATGACTCCTAGAACACTCATTTCAAGACTCGTGCCAAATCCTGCTTCTCCAACACCTTATGTCCCACCCATAAAGAATGATTGGGATATCTTGTTCTAACCTATGTTTGATGAGTTCTTTAGTCCTCCACCAAGTGTTGTTTCTCCAGTTCCTGTAGCTGCTGCTCCAAGACCTATTGATCCAGCCGGTTCACCTTTTTCAACTTCCATTGATCAAGATGCACCATCTGTAAGTACCTCATTTACTCACGAACAAGAACAATCCCTAGTTATTTCTGAAGGTGTTGAAGAACCGCTATAAACTACACATTATGATGACAATCGATTTCATGAAATTCTCCATGAAGATTCAACTTTTCAACAATCATTTCAAATGTGCAATCCACCATTCACCATTTGAACTTATTGGTAAATGAACAAAGACTCATCGATTAGAAGATGTGATCGGCAATCCCTCTCGACCAGTCTCTACAAGAAAGCAACTTCAAACAGATGCAATGTGGTGTTATTTTGATGCCTTTCTCACTTTAGTCAAACCGAAGAATTTTAAAGAAGCAACGCTCGACTCTTCCTGGATTGAAGCTATGCAGGAAGAAATTCACGAATTTGAAAGACTAGAAGTTTGGGAATTAGTACCTTGTCTAGATTTTGTAACATTGATCAAACTTAAGTGGATCTTCAAAGTCAAGAAAAATGAATTTGGAGGAGTACTGAAAAACAAGGCTCGATTGGTTGCTAAAGGATACCATCAAGAGGAGGGAATTGATTTTGAGGAATCTTTTATACCAGTTGCTAAAATAGAAGCCATTCATATCTTCATTGTAAATGCTGCCAACAAGAACATGACAATCTACCAGATGAATGTTAAAACGACTTTCTTGAATGGAAATCTATATGAAGTGGTTTATGTTAGTCAAACATAAGGATTCGTAGATCAAGACAATCTAACTCACGTGTACAAGCTCAAAAAGGCACTTTATGGCCTTAAGCAGGCTCCACGCGCGTGGTATGACATGTTGTCCAGCTTTCTACTTTCTCAAGAATTCTCTAAAGGTGCAGTCGATCCAACATTATTTACTAAGAAAACATGCCAGACATCTTATTGGTACAAACTCATGTCGATGATATCATATTTTCCTCTACTGCGCCTGCTCCGTATGATGAATTTGCTAACATGATGTCTTCTAAATTTAAGATGTCGATGATGGGCAAAATGTCCTTCTTTCTTGGACTTCAAATTTCTCAAAGTCCTAAAGGCATCTTTATAAACCAATCTAAATACGCTCTAAAAATAATAAAGAAATATGATATGCTATCTAGTGATCCTGTTGACACCCCTATGGTGGACAAAAGTAAACTGGATGAAGATCTACAGGAGAAACCAGTTAATCCTACACATTACCATGGTATGATCGGCTCCCTTATGTATCTTACATCTAGTAGACCTAACCTTGTATTTGTAGTATGCATGTGTGCTCGGTATCAGGCAAAGCTTATCAAAAAGCACTTACATGCAGTTAAACAGATCTTTTAATACCTAAAAGGAACCATTAATATAGGTCTTTGGTACTCGAAAGATACCAGCATTACTTTAACAGCATATACAGATGCAGATCACGCCGGGTGTTAAGATTCTAGGCGCAGTACTTTTGGCAGTGCACAGTTCCTGGGTGATAAACTTGTCAGCTGATCCTCGAAGAAGCAAAAGAGCACTGCTATCTCTAGTATAAAGGCTGAATATATTGCCTTATCTGGATGTTGTGCTCAAGTCTTATGGATGAGATCACAACTGACAGACTATGGGCTTAAATTCAATAAGATTCCTCTGTACTATGATAACAAGAGTGCAATTGCTAAATGCTGCAACAATGTTCAACATTCAAGATCTAAGCACATAGATGTCAGATATCACTTTATTAAGGAACAAGTGGAAAATGGAGTGGTGGAACTCTACTTCGTCAGGACCGAATATCAGTTAGCAGACATCTTCACCAAAGCTTTGCCTCGAGAAAGATTTAACTTCTTAATCAACAAGCTTGGAATGAAAAGCATGTCTCCTGAAACTCTGAAAAGTCCGGCAGAAGAAGGGGACGAGTAATGGTGGTAACTCGTCGTGTATCCTGTGTATTATACGTACATAAGAAAATATAAAAACACAAAAAGATTTTTCATTTTATGTAAAATTTTACAAAAAGAAAAATACAAAAATATAAAATCATAAAATACCAAAAATATATTTTTCATGACATGTCTTTTGTAATCGATAGTATTTACGGCTTTAGAAATACCATTTAATAATGACACAGAGCTGTAAATAAAGTTCGAACAAAAGTTTCAAAAGTTTTTAAAACATGTCATTGGCTTGCTGTTATTTCAAACAGCAACCCGATCTTCATCTTAAAGGCAAGTATTTCGTCAAAAAGAAAACTTGACCTCTCAACGGGAATTAATTTTCTCCGGCATGATCTACTTTATGATCATGCAAAGGCTTGTGTATACTTTGCTACACAACCCGGGCTTTCTTAAAATAAGTATACGTGTCAGTGCATTTATTTTTTCAAAATAAGATAAATCTTATTTTTGGTGTAAAAGGTGCTGTCTTATAAAAAAAATCAGTCTTATCAGTTTCTCATCAGAAAAAGATTTAAAAAAAAAATTCTATCTCTCAAACAATGACTACAACTCTTTAAATATAAAACAGGTCATTATTTGAGGGGGAGAAAAGTGCTAATGAATATTCTTTTAAAATAACGCTTCAAATAAAACAAGGTATTAACGGATAAAAGATTTAACAATAATGGATCATTTATTAAAGGGGAATTACTTCAAGTCTAACTTAAAAGGGCTTTAGATGTCTTTGTTTGTATCTTAAGGAACTTGTATGTTAATTAGGAACTTATGCATGTTTAAATTTGCAACTAGAAGGATCTAGGTTGCCACTTAGATAAGTTTCTAATAACTTAGAAAAGCTTAAAAGATAATTGAAAGGAGTTATAAAAACGGTCTTCAACAAGTCATGGAAATTATACAAAAAAGTTTTAACTTAACGGATAATATTTGGAAGGGGAGTTAATTTATTTTAACTCCAAGCTCTTAAGTTGTCAAAAGTCAATAACTTTAGAGGCTTAAATATAATTTCATGGTTAGTGTCTTAGGCTTAAAACTACATACGACCAAGATTGCCAACACTCAGAGTTTTAAAAAACTTAAGATTGTTTGGAAATAATTACGTAGTTCTAGAAGCCTTGAAGTTGAGGATATGTTTCTGATTCAGTTAATATTTCCCCGATCTGCTAATCACTAAACTTATTATCATAGAAGTAGTAATATTTAATAAAAGAGGTACACATAGGTATGATGATTCCTTTAGATAGTCAGTATCCTGCAGGAGGAAGTGTGTACATCCGGGACTTAATTGTCTTTGGTGTTATCATTTCGGCTATTTAGAGGGTATAATTGTAACATCCAGGACTTAGTTGACTTTGGTGTTTCAATTTATATCATCACTATCATATAAGGAGAAATTCAGACATCCGGGACTTAATTGACTTTAGTGTTACAGTTTTGAATTAATTGTGTATTTTAGATATTTGGGTTGTACACATCAAGTCTTCTTAATGCGGCTTTCAAGAAAGCTTTGAATCTACTTAAGAAAGGATTGCTAATTTGGGGGGGGGGGAGCTATGGAAGCTTCTAAAAGAAGAAGAAGCTTGCTTGACTACAAAATTCAACAACTTTCCAAAGGTTCAAGTGAAGGATCTGGTATTATTCCAGAGGTTCTCAATGAGCCAAAGGACAATTCTGGTAGCTCAAGCATCTTACTTTCTTAATCTGATAATGAAGTACAAGATGTCTTCAATGATGAGGAAAACAAAGCTGAGAATACAAAACTAATGCATAAGTTGTAGAGAAACAAGCTAGAAATGTACAAACCAGTTTAACTCTGTCATCTGCTAAACTCGAGACTCAATCAATGGTGGATGTTCCCATTCATCAAGAGGACCCAGTTGTCCAAAGAACTCTACTCGTTGACACTGTTACCTTAATGGTTATCGATAAGACAGCATCAATACCTACACCACCAAACACACAAGCTCAAGTTCAAATGTGTTTGACCTCTTGCTGGAAAGACAGTCAAGAGAATCTCAAAAGCTTTGTTGGTGGACGACTAAGAGATGTTGACTACAGACTTATTCAGAGAACTGAATGATATCATCATTTTGATACTCAGGTCAATATCATCATATTTTTGTATAATATATCTTGTACTTTATAATAAGTATGTAGTGTATTCTTCGTTGTTCAGTGACAAGTATAAATTTTTTCAAGAGTTTTTCATTAAACTCAAAATCTTTCAAAATTTGTTATACTCGTCACTCACACGTACCCTCATAGCTTAAGAGGGAGCATTATTATGTTCCCCATTCGACTTGTGAATAATCAACATATTTTTCTCCCAGATTTCTAACA
>BQNB010082556.1:5578-29296 GCA_026074375.1 Tanacetum coccineum
TCATAGTGTAATAATTGTACAAACACAATTATTATGAAAATGGTATTGTTATGATCTTGGGTCACATTATTATATACTCGTTATTTGTAATAATTGTAACAAATACAATTATTATAGTAACTGTGTATTATTGCGTTATCGTCTTGTTTGGTCTGTTTGGTCTTGTTCCTTGTCTAAGCACATCGCACTAACACATTATCATCAAAAGTCAATTTAACGACTTGAAGAGCTCATAATATCAACATATTAACATCCCAAAGTCAATTTAACGACTTGAAGTCAAATTTAACGACTTGTAGGATTTATGACACTAACATTAATATCCAAAGTAAGTCAAATTTAACGACTTTTAGGGTTTATTACACTAACATTAATATCCAAAGTCAATTTAACGACTTGAAGTCAAATTTAACGACTTGTAGGATTTATTACACTAACATTAATATCCAAAGTCAATTTAATGACTTGAAGTCAAATTTAACGACTTGTAGGATTTATGAAATTAACACATTTAATATCCAAAGTCAATTTAATGACTTGAAGTCAAATTTAACGACTTGTAGGATTTGTTATATTAACACATTAATATCCACAGTCAATTTAACGACTTGAAGTCAAATTTAACGACTTGTAGGATTTATGACACTAATACATTATCATCCAAAAGTCAATTTAACGACTTAAAGTCAAATTTAACGACTTGTAGGATTTATAATATTAACACATAAGTATCCAAAGTCAATTTAACGACTTGAAGAGCTCATAATATCAACATATTAACATCAAAAGTCAATTTAATGACTTGAAGAGCTCATAATATCAACATATTAACATCCAAAGTCAATTTAACGACTTGAAGTCAAATTTAACGACTTGTAGGATTTATGACACTAACACATTATCATCCAAAAGTCAATTTAACGACTTGAAGTCAAATTTAACGACTTGTAGGATTTGTAATATTAACACATTAATATCCAAAGTCAATTTAACGACTTGAAGTCAAATTTAACGACTTGTAGGATTTATAACTTAGACAGCAATTGTAATGATATGTCAGGATAGCATGTAATTTGGAAAACACTTGTATTCGTAATTTATAGCATGTATCCCCCTCACGGGTTTATGAAAAGATTAAAATGTGAGGCTATGAACTCACTAAGTCCTTGAAAAGTAATCACATTGTTATAAGATAAACGAGTATATAAAAGAGTTTGTAACAAGCATGTATCCCCCTCGCGGGTTTATAAAACATGTAAAATGAGTAAAGGCGAGGTTATGAACTTCACCTGATAGGTAGATGCAATAAATATTTCAAAATGAAAGCTGACGACCTTATCACAATCTTAACGGGAAATGTTGATATAGCAAAATGATAGTAAACAGCCACGTCACACAACCTGAGTAAATATGTCAAGTCTTAGGAAGATTGTACTTTAGAACTTCGGTTTTAAGAGTTATGAGTTTGATTAGAGAGTTTGGAATTATTGTATCACCGTTCGGAAGCCCATCATAATTCCAGAATCAACATAAACGTTTGAGGATCTATGTCACTTTAAAGTGTAAACCCCACGACTCAGTCAAACGTAATACCAAGATGAAACCCCTTAATATGAAGCTCCCTAGTATTGTGGTACAAAAAAAAAAATAAAATAATGGTTAAAGCGTTTTGATCAATAACTGGAAATGTAAGCACGAGAAAGCGTATTAAAGTTTATGTCTTGTAATGTTTTAAACATATTTTTATACTTTTTCAAAATGTTACATTTTAGACCCTTAAGAATGAAATATGGCAAAATATACCCTTGGGGATTTTGCAACTTTAACAAGTTGGTCCTCAAGTTAAAAAAATGTAACAAAGTAAACCTTTGCACATTGAACAGTGAACAAAATAGACCCCTATAGTTATAACTTTGATAAAATGACATTTTTAGTCCTTTTAGTTATGAATTTCAGAAAGTTACGATATATACCCTTTGCATGAAATACTTTTGTAAAACAAGTCCGAATTGCCATCCAAGCTTATTTTAACATTCTAAAAGTCATTTACAGGTTAAAACTTATTAATATAAGCTAAAATATGAAGGTTTAACACAACAAAAGTTTAAAATAACGATTCGTTAAGTTATGACTCAAAACGGGTCAAATTAGGGTTTCAAAACGTAAACGCGCGGGTTTTAAGTTTAAATTCCTTCATTAATCAATAAAGTGGTTATTTTAACATTAGTTAAGCATGATAGGATAGATTATAACAATATTTAACCATTATAACATTTAGTTTTAAGAAAAACATAAAATTAGGGTTTCGGGTGTACGGTTTTAGATCAAAACAGAAAATGAGCATGAATTGAGTTATGAAAGTTTAACAAGAGTTTATTTAGGATCATATGAACATTATAAGAGTGTAGGAGCAGAAGTATAACATCCAGAACCTGGGTTTGAGCTTATAGCTTGAAAACGGGTCAAAATCGGGACTTTTAGCTTCGTACGCCTAGAATAACGACTCTCGGGCTTCTTTTCTATATTTATTTTGCTTCAATTCTGTTCTTGAGACTTCTTAAGACCTCTTAGGATCTTCTTAGAGCAAAGGATTGCTGCGATTAAGGATTATAGAGGAGGAAGTGGGGGATGAGATACAATGAGAGGTTTATGCCCTTATTTATACTCGAAATGAGCTTGGAGGCTAAGGAACATTATGTGATTAGGTTAGGACACGTAGGAGGTCTAGAGGGTGATTAGGAGTGGCTAGAGGATGTGTTTTATAAGCTATAAAGTAGCTTTGACGTGTTGGTTACCCCATGTGAAGTCGCGGCTAAAGAAAGAAGAAAAGAGGTGGAATTTGCTCATTTTTATACCAAGAAATGGATTAGATATTTAATATAGGTTATTGTAAGCATCTTAGGATAGTGTGGTTCTTGTCATGGAGGTGCTTGTTTGCAAAAAGATTAGTTAAAATGGGTCAAAATGAAAGAAAAAGGTTTAGGTTTCATTATGCTTATATATGGTTTTTCAAGCTTGTAATTCTTGTACCTATGGATCAACAATGATGGATGAATGTTTGTAAGGATTTTATTAGGATTAATAACAAGAAGTTTATAGGTGGGTATCGGGTTTAAAATGGGCGAAAACGAGTAAACGGGTCCAAAGTTCCAATTAGGGCACAATTAGGGTTTCTTGGATTCAATTTGCATATAGTTGAAGTAAAATGATGAAATTATGATTGTATATGATTGAGAATGTTGTAAATTAAGTTAATTACAAATAATTGAGGTATGGTTTAGGTTTACAATGGATAAAAACGAAGAAACGAGTCATGGTTTAGTATTTTGCTCGGGTTAGGGTTTCTGACTTTTGAATTAGGGTTATGGAGTGTAAAAATGTGTATGAAAGCTTATGAATATAATAAATAGGGATAACAACATTGTAATTGAGTGTAGTAAGCATGCAACAAGAATGTGTGTGAAGAAACGGGAATGAAAACGAAGGTAAAAGGCTATTTTTTTAGATCATGGCATAATGACTTGTAATTGTGTTTTGAAAACAGTACTTGACTTGGAGGTGGAGATTATATTTTCAAATGAGATGTTAAATTAATTGTAAATATGCTTAAGTAGCTTGTACATTCACTTTAGATATTAAACCCTTCATGAATTTAGGGTTAGATGTGAAATGAGTAACGGGTTAAACCCGTTTTGATTAACGTTTGTAAATGGAAATTATAGGAGTAATGTACTTTGTAATAAGGATATGAGATATTGACTAGACATATTGTGATGTTGCTTGGACATAAATGAAGTCAGGAATGGCCATAGATAGTTTGCGTTGAGGCTCGGTCTACTTAGTTATGTAAGTTACATACATATTGAGATATTGACAATACAACTAATGTAATAAAGCGAAAAATTTTTTTTTTTTTTTTATTTTTTTTTCCCCTAAAGTATGATAATAAAAAATAGGTTTTGGTATTTAGATGAAATTCTTGGAGGTTGTGTTTTAGTCTCCCACCCCTTATAGGAAATCTCGTCTGAGATTAGTTGAAAGTTGTAGTGAATAGATGTATGTACTAAATTTGAACTTTATGTTAGGCTAATCAAGGTTACAAGTCCACATGTGTGATGCATTTATATTATGTTGCGCACCATAATTAAATTAACTCCTTTCACACTCTACTTACAACCAAGACCACAAGCCGTATTTAAAAAAAAATGACAGCCAATAGAATTTCTCCAGATCCTGATAGAACCTGGGTGGAGGGAATACTTCGATTTACAAAACCTGTGGGTTATGGGCCTGCCATGCTTCTGTTGCGCTACTCTGATCATAAAGAATCGTTATTCATTAACTTTTAAAAGTCAACATCGAATAAGAATGCTATCACAAGTCTTTGTCAAAATTTTCATACCTAGTGGTATTTGAAAATGCATTTTGACATTGTTATAGATACTTGTGTGTTTCCTTGTTATTACGTTGCAGAATATAACAGAGAATTTTTAGAATACGGAGATCATGTGAATAATTTGATGTCAAGGATGATTGTAAGAATAGTTTGCTAATCACGTGAGAATACAGATTTAAAATTAACAATGATGAAAGGTAATAATGAGAAAGAATTAAGGAACGGAATTGAAAGAAAACTTGTTTGTATGTATGTTATATACTTAAGCCTATTTATTTATAATTTATCACCTACAAAAAGAAGCGTTCAACTCCTTGTAAGTGAGAATTTATAAATTCATAGTTCAGAGATTTATAATTTCCTTATTCAAATAAAGAAGTGACCTAATTTATTTCAATAAGATGATCATAAATCGTCTTACCTAAGCATAAAAACACGATATGGTAATGTGTAGAAAATGATATGATCATGAATTGTTAGATAATATTGAGATGTTGATTGTACTGACGCCCATATAATCGAGGATGATAATTTATGTTTCAAAGGTATGAGGAGAGTATTCAGAGTTTGAACATAATAGGATTAATGGAATTGACAAACAATGACAAGTTTTGATACCACCAGATAACAAGATGTAACGGAATCATCACTTTATTATTTCATGGATAGCTTTACATATGAAACTCTAAAAAGAGTTGATATTTATGCTACGTATCTTGTAGTAGAATTCTAGAATAAAGTAACAAATGACAAGGATTGTAGCTTGATGATTGGGGTTTTCAGATTGAAGAAGATTCTGATGAAACTTGAATATCCTCGAGAGTTGTTTCTAGGGTAGGAATTCTAAAGTGAACAAAAGCAAGCTTGTCTCTAAGTATGCTTTCTTGTGGCCCTGTTGTTTGCTTTTGAGCACTGATTTGCATAATGTCCTTTCTCTCCACAGACATTACAAGTTATGGATACTGATTGTAGGTTGTTTCTAGTGGCTGGTCTTTTGTTTCTGCAATTCTTGGTCAGATGACCTACTCTATTGCAAGTCCGACACTTGACAGTGCAGGGTCCTTTGTGGTGTAGGGTGCATCTTTTACATAAGGGACGATTTCCAGTATACCCATTGGTAGCAGTATAAGTCCTGAAGGTTTCTTGCTTCTTGTTCTGCTGCTGGTGGTGATCATTGTTACTGTTGTTATTGTTATAGTTATTCTGATAGTTGTTGTCGATGATGTTTCCCTTATCCTTAAGCTTTCATTTACGATCATTAGCTTCTTGCACAAAATCATGGTTTATTATATGATCTATTAATCTTTGGGCTATGTTGATGGCTTCCTCCAAAGTTTGAGGCTTCGAGGCAGTGCCATTTCCTTTAATACTTCTGGGTAATCCATTGATGAAGACTTCCATGAGTTTCTCGGTGTTTGGTACCATGTTTGGGCATAAGACGGCTAATTCCTGAAATCTCCTAATGTAAGTCTTAAGATCATTTCCTTCAAACGTCCAAGTTGAAAATTTCCCGTGCTTCCATTTTCTTAACTTCAGTTCGAGGGCAATACTTATTGGTTAAGAGCCTTTTCAATTCAGTCCAAGTGATCCTATTGGCTGTTCTATTCCGATGGGTTGGGAATATGAATTCCACCAAGACAGGGCATCATTGGTTAAAGTACCGGTAGCAAATGTCACTCTGTCTTCCTCGGCACACTTGCTATGAGAAAACACTGATTTAGTACGTTCAAACCAGCGAATGAGGTCAACTGCTCCTTCCGTACCATTGAAGTAGAAAGGTTGACAGCTAATGAACTCTTTATAGTTTCCTAATTTTGCTACAGGAGTTCTAGTAGGTCCGGTGTTCCTATTGGTATTACTAGCACTTGCCATTGATGCAGCTTGTGCTTTCAGAGCTGAGGAAATGCCATCATTAATTAGTTGCTGGATGGTAGCTAAAGTTATGGCTGGTGTTTCAGATGTTGACGTCCTTTTGGGAGGCATTCTATCAACAAAGGATAACACGTAGTAAGAATGATATCATAAGTTTTGAAAAGTAATAAAAGAGAATGTGATGCTTAAAATGCTGTAGGATCCCGTTAACACTTCATAACATATATAACATACACGAATCGAACTAGAAAAGAGAAAGAGAGTTAGTTATTTAGAGAGAGAAAGAGGAAAGAGAAATGAGAGAGAAAAGAGAAAAGATATTTCTTGATATTTTGAACAACTAACTTTTCCAAGTGGAAAAGTTCCTTATATACCAGCCAGGCAAAACTTATCCGGTTTTGCCTTCACCGTTTCTTTGGAAGTTTGATAATCTGAGTCCGGATTTACATGAGTTCAGGTCTTTAGATTGCAGCTATATCTTCGTATGATCATTCTATCAATACGTCCTTCCTCCATTTTCTCGATGTGGTGAAGATAGAGTTCATCTAAGTAATTCAAAATATCTTCGATTTGTCCCTCATGATGTTTCAAATACATCTTAATTGGACATTTTCCTATTTCAAATATCTGAGGGGGGTAGGGAAGTATAAACGTGAGGAATGATGGTGAACCAATCATAGTTTAATTCCGGGATGGATGAATTAGATAACGTAGTTGAGGAAGAAGATGGGGAATGGATTTGCTTCTTAGGTGGTAATAGTTCTTCAGGAACAAAGAAATATCGGGGATCAAATAGTAGTGATGGTGGTAATATCGGAGATGGAGTCAAAATAGCTGGTGAAGTAATAGGATCTGGTGATGAAATAGGTAATTCCTTAGCATAAAATGCTTGTACGTTCTTCAAATAAGGATTATTGTAGAAAGATGAGAATACTGGTGGGATCATATTATCTGTAGAGTTTTCCAAAGAGTTAAAAGATCTGCTTCCCGCTGAAGCTGGAAAATAATTCGATGAGACCGAAGTATAGTTACGAATATTCATAGAGGAAAAAGTCTCCTCAATATCAGAAGTAGAGTGGTTGGGAGAAGACATCGTTCTTTTAACAACCTAGTCGTAAATAACATAAGTTATTTATGGTATAATATAGTATAATAGTTATGTATCTTTACATACTGATCTGGAATGTAGTGGCATGGAGGACTTTGATGGCTAGAAAAAGAAATATGGTTATAGTTAAGGTTTTGACCTTGTTCTCTATAACCATGACGCTAATACCAATCTGTAACACCCCTATTTTTACATATAGCAGCGGAAGTTAATCTGGGGTATTACTTCATGGAAACAACAATCATAATCATAGAAAACCACCCAAAAGAGATGTTTGTTCAAAAGATACGTTATCATTCATTTCAAATCAGAGTTTTACAAAGGCAGGTCCCAAAATCTAGTTACATACAATGTGAATGATAACAAGTTTTAGCCCATCGTTCATGTCCATACGTCCAAACTCCGTGCCGTAAGTATGCTCAATTACATAAGATAAACATGCTAAAAAGTCAACGTAAAGGTGAGTGAAATTCAAAGGTTTTGATAAACGTTTGAATCAAGTCAAAATGTAATAATTGTACAAACACAATATTATAGAAAATGGTTATTGTTATGATCTTTTTCACGTTATTAATTACCCGTTATTTGTAATAATGCAATGAATAAATTATCATAGTAACAGTGTATTAACTGCGTATTTGTCTTGTTTGTTCCTGTTTGGACTGATTGGTCATAGTTCCTTGTCTGGTCTAAGCTCGATGGCACATAAACTGACTAGTGGTATATAATTAAACCCAATAATGATATGATATATATATATAAAAATATATACATATATAATATATATATAAAATATATATATATAGATAATGTTCCCTACGGTGTAGGTACTTGCCATGTACCTATAAATATATCAAATATAGTGTTGGTAGTTACCTATCCTGCTACACAAACAGGATGTCGTCAATCCCGATAAGATATAACACCAAAATATTTTGCGTTCACTACCATAAGTGATAATGCCATGATAATGATGGACATTTGGCATAAAGTAACTTAGACATTAATTGTAATGTGGTCAACAGATTAGCATAAAGTCCTGCGAAAAACACTAAAATTTTTGATTCGTAATTTGCAGCACGATCCCCCGTCACGGGTTTTATGAAACATTAAAGAGATTAAAAAGTGAGGCTATGAACTCACTGAGTCTTTGAAAAGTAATCACATTGTTTAAGATATGTCAATAGAGGTTTGTAACAAGCATGTATCCCCCTCGCGGGTTTATAAAACATGTAAATAAGTAAAGGCGAGGTTATGAACTTCACCTGATATGTAGATGTAATAAATATTCCAAAATGAAAGCTGACGACCTTATCACAATCTTAACCGGGGAGGGTTGATATAGCAAAATGATAATAAACAGCCACGTCACGCAACCTGAGTAAATATGTCAAGTCTTAGGAAGATTGTACTCTAGAACTTTAGTTTCAGTGAGAAGTCCTAATATTGTTATGAGGTTTGATTGGAAATGTTTATAATTATTTGTATCACCGTTCGGGCCATCATAATTCAGAAGTCATTCAGTAAACGTTTGAGGAGCTAGGGCACTTTAAATCGTAAACCCAACAACTCAGTCAGAACGTAATACCAAGATGAAACCTCTTAATATGAAGCTCCCTAGTATTGTGATACGATATAATCGGTTTTAAGTGTTTTGATTAATATCTGGAAATGTTAAGCACGACAAGCGTTAATTAAAGTTATGTCTTGTAAGGTTTTAAACATGATTTTATACTTTTTCAAAATGTTACATTTTAGACCCTTGAGAATGAAAAGTGGCAAAATAAACCCTAGGAGTTGCACTTTTAACGAGTATTGTGTCCTTTGACTTAAAAAGATCGACCAAGTAAACCTTGTACTTTCGAAAGTGACATAATAGACCCTTGTAGTTATAACTTTGATAAAATGACATTTTTAGTCCTTTTAGTTATAAGTTTCCAAAAGTTACGATATATACCCCTTGCATGGATAATATTTACAAAACATGTCCAAATTGCCATGCAAGCTTATTAAACATTCAATAGACATTATAAAGTTATAATAAACTAAAAAAATGAAGATTTAACGCAACACAAGTATTAAAATAAAGATTCCGTTAAGCATAAGCAAAACGTCCCAAATTAGGGTTTTAAAATGAAAATGCGCGGTATTTAAGTTCAAATTCCCTTCAATAATTAATAGAGTGGTTATTTTAACATTAATTAAGCATGTTAGGATAGATTTATAACAACATTTTAGCCATTATAACATTTAGTTTTTAAGAAAAACATAAAATTAGGTTTCGGTGTACGTTTTGAGATCAAATGGAAAAATGAGCATGAATTTGAGTATGAAACTTTAAAGAGTTTACGTATGATCATATGACATTATAAAGTGTAGTACGAATTATAAACCTTATAAACCTGGGTTTGAGCTTCAAGGAGCAAAAATTGTGGAAATGGGTCGTTTCGGGTAGTATTTCCACTCGTAGCAGCCTTGTATCGTAATTCTGGGCTTCAAATCTTCAACCTTGCTTGAATGATTGTTCTTAGATGAGCCTAGAGTCATATGTAGTAGATAATGTTTGCTCAATTAGGTTATAGAAAGAAAAGATGGGTGATGCTTTGAAATGAAGCGTTAAGGGTCTATTTATAGGCTATGAAGTCATTGTGACTAAGGGACTTTGAAATCTGAGGTTGACACTTGGATCAAGATAAGACCATGAGGTTGGGAGTCTATGTGATGAGTATGCATGTGGAAACTAACTAGAAGGTGTTTGAACAACCCATGGTGCTTTTATGCCAGGCACTCTACAAGAAAAAAAGAGATCATGTGGCCAATTTTTTGTACATGGAATGTGATTTATATTTGTTATGGTAAAAGGTGTGTAAGCGCTTAGAAGGTGATGTGCTTGTCAGGAGGTGCTTGTTTGCAAAAAGATTAGTTAAAATAATGGGGTCCAAATGAAAGAAACTAGATTCGGGTTCATTAGGGCTTTTTTTAGTGGTTTTCAGCTGTAATTTCGTGTACATTTGATCAATAAAGATGTATTAATGTTTTTAAGGATTGTATTAAGGATTAACAACAAGAATTGATAGGTGGTTCGGGTTTAAAATGGGCAAAAACGAGTAAACGAGTCCAAAGTTCAAGTTAGGACACAATTAGGGTTTCTTGGATTCAATTTGCATATAGTTGAAGTAAAATGATGAAATTATGATTGTATATGATTTAGAATGTTGTAAATTAAGTTATTACAACTTATTTGAGTATTGGTTTAGGTTTATAAATCTAAAAACGAAGAAACGGGTCATGGTTAATATTTTGCTCGGGTTAGGGTTTCTGACTTTTTGAATTAGGGTTTTTAGAGTGTAAAAATGTGTATGAAAGCTTTATAATAGAATAATTAGGTTTACACATTGTATATTGAGTGTAGTAGCTTGTACATAAGTGATGGTGAAGAAATTAGAATGAAAACGGAGGTAAAACGGCTATTTTTAATGTCATGCTTAATGACTTGTACATTGTGCTTTGAAAAACTTATACTTTACGTGGAGGGAGTTTATATTTCAAATGAAATGTTATATTACTTGTATATATTCTTTAGGAGCTTGTACTCTCACGTTAGATAATTTAAAACCCTTCAAGTAATTTAGGATTTAGAGGTATACTATAACTGTTTACAGCCCGTTTTGATATAATGTTTGCGAATGTACATTATAAGGAATAATGTACTTTGTAATAAAGGATATTAAGAATTACTTAACATTTATTATGATATTTTCCTTGACATATATGAAGACAGGTATTGCCATAGATATGTTTTTTGCGTGAGCTCGTCTACTTTAGTTATACAAGTTACTTTGTATACTATAACACCCCGTATTTTTCAGGTCATATTACGACTCTGTACTTTCGTCATTCTAAATTTCTTTTACCATTTCACATTAGACCTTATTTTATTTCGTGTAGTTAGCCATTAAATCTCTTTAGTCGAATCGCGTAGACACGAAAAATCATTGTTTCGCTAGAATCATACTCTAAACTCAATTAAGAACTTTCTGGCCTCTCATACTTGTTATATTGACTTGTTTTTCCCGCGACAAAAAAAAAACTATATAAAATCGCATTCATGCTAACTCAAGGTGACAATCTTATAAAATAATTTATATCCAAAAACCTTTGCTTCTATATATGGGAAAAAATACATACAAACTAGATAGAGACTCATAAAATCCCTACAATCTAGCTTACAAAAAAAAGGGGTCGTGTTCCCTCATTGCTAGTCCTCCAGCCAAATTATTCAAAGAAAATGAGGGGGGGGGGGGGGAAAGAGGTAACTAAAATCCTAATCCTAATTTAGCTCATTCCCAACAAGTAAAAGCCCAGATCTCCTTTACCAAAACACCAACACACACTCATGACTTTTAGTCAACTTGCTCCTTTGGTTTTGTTCACACGCAACCAACAATAACCCCTTTTAATTCATGTTCAATGACCATGGCTAAATCAGAAATTCCTTTGCCATGTATGTCGTTTATCATACAAACTTAGACTTCAAAAGGAGAACACTATCACTCCCTCCAAGAGGGGGGGGGGGGTCGTGTAAATAAGGAGTCACTCATCCACTCCATGAACATCCATAAAACAATGAAGCAAGTTATCACTCAAAAACACTCTATCTTCCTCTTAATATTCTCTGGTAAACAAAGCAACCCACCAAATATTTAACACTCCCATCTCCTTCATACCATAAACAAGCAAAGAAAATCCTAAATACCTTAACCCTAATTCACCCCTTTGTTCTTCTGGACGACAATCAATGCAGCAGGACGGGGTGGTTTTGGTGTTTCGAAGTGTACGCAAGAAGTGGGTACAAATCTTATGGTTAAACTTTTGATTGGGAAGTAGGTCGTGTCGTAGGTGTGTAAAAGCATCAATTAGGGTTTATCAGCTAGTTAAACCCTCTACTCAGCTTGCATTGTGAGTCGAAATATATATTATGGTCATGTCAAATTTTATATTCATTCTTGTTGCTAAAGATTTCTTGTGCTTGTAGTAAATTAAATAATTAGGTTAACATAAAAGTCACTTTTTGAAAAATGTTATATGACTTTCCTGATTGCGAAATGAACACATAAGCCATGTCTAGTGTTGGGTGTGTGAACACTATTGGATTAAGCTATTGAAATTATATCTTAAAGTACCTTGGATAAGCACACTTCAAGTCTACGGGTCCACATAATCTATAGTCAAAGTAGAAATATTATGTTCTTCAGCACACTATGTTATTAACACCCTGCAATGGGCGACTTTGGGGGAATAGTGACCGCTAGTAAAATGTGTGGAATAAATCCAAAACCTAGTTGGCGCATTGTAGTTGACCTGTCGTAAGTTTAATAGCAACACGAACCAACTAAAATAGTAAAATCGAATAAGTTATGACCTCTGAAAATCAATGAAAAACTAACTGCCTTTTCACAACTCATGTAACACAGCCTGAGATGAGACCACTTTTGGGCAAAATATTATGCGTGCATGGATAGGCCTAAAGTCGAAACCAAGCATCTATATTGAAAGCCAAAATTGTTGCATTTAAGGTAGGATTAAGTATCTCAGAGTTTGGTCTAAGTGAGGGACTACGGAAATTGAAATTTAAAGTCATTTGTGCAATCGTGGTAACTTGACTTTTTCAACAAACACATATTGTACAGCTGAACTTGTGTATTACGCTGAGTGTCTCGACTTTAGTCATCGAACTAATAGAACCCACTTAGACTTAGGCATTGAAGTCACAATATGGGCGTTTCTATAGCCAACAAGTGTAGGCATAAATTATATCAACCTTGAATCTCGGAAAAAGGATAAGAAACGAACTTTAAAAATAGGACAAAAGATGGTACAGAGTTCGTGTACTACAACATGTTAGAACCTTTGCAGACTGACCCTCATCCCTTTTGGCCTCGTTTTTTGACTCTAATATCGACCCCCGAGCACAAAACACACAAAAGGAAGTTTTTTTGGTCGACCCAGCATAGTTTTGCAAATTAATTATACTTTTACTTTACCCAAAATGATAAACAAACGAGTTCACAAACTGAGGTTAAAACTCAGTAGAGGCCGCATGTAAAACACTTGGCAATTTCCTTGTTTTTCCTGTTTTAAAGGTCAGCCGCGACCCACACTACTTCAGCCACAATTTCGACCCCAAAGACATATTCATTGGGCAAAAATATAAAAGATAAAGTTGTAGACCACCTGGCCTAGTATTTAAACACACTTTTAGTTTAAAATTTTCGTCAAGGCATCGAGTCTAGAAAATAAAACCTAAACTCTTGCGTAGACCCCGACCGCCTAAGTTTTAGAAATAAAAGTTAACTCTTTATTTAACACTTATGCATTATTTTCGGCACAACTTTACCAAACTATTTAACATGTTTAATGATCAAACCAAGAGTCGACTTAACCAATTACCTAAAGTACGCTAGTCTTAATTGCTGAAATATCCCGCTAACGTAATCTAACATAGTATAAGATTAAGACCCGAACAGATGACCATTTTATCATGAATACCACATTTCTTTTAAAAACAAGTAACATTTTCTCAGCTCTAGCACAGACAAGGACAAGATTGCATACATTGTATATAATACAAGATTTGGTAAGTATGTATATATTTAATCATAGGGTTGCGGTTAAGGCATTTGCATTGTTTTTGTACCACTACTCAGCATTTCCTACTTACAGTGAGTTCATAGCCACACTTTTACTGGTTTTACATATATTTTTGGGGTGAGAACATGCTTGTTACAAATACAATCACGTTGATTGATTTAAACCGTTACGGCTCATTACAACATCCGTTTTGCAAACAATGTTTACAAACGCATTTACTTGGTTGGCATTTCCAAACTCCCATTTTCCTCATATATTGCGTTTTGGAATACACTACTTGTTTTCAATTTATGAACGCAAAAACTTTATTTCACTCATATGATTACGGATAGCTTAAGCGGATTGGAACTGATAACTATAAGTAAATGCTAATGTACATATTCATTTTTTAACTAAAAAAACCCGTGGTCCTTGGAGGGGACACCCTGTGAGGGTACATATTCATTACTAACTTCGGTGATCCATGGGAGGGAACACCTGTTGAGGGGTACATAAATCATTATTGGCCTGGTGGTCCTTGGAGGGACACCTGTGAGGGTTACATGTTCATTACTGCACGTGTGTCTCTTGGAGGGGGACTCCTATGATGGGTACATGGGTTTTCGATCACATCGGTGATCATGGAGGAGACATCCTACGATGGTACATATGCAATTGGTTTCAGTAAACTTAGAGTCATCGTAATCACTTTTTGGGCAATACATACTTGGAACATTTTTGTGACAGTTTTTAATTATCATGCATACTTTGGACATTTACGGTCCAACTTTCATACGTACATTTTTGTGACTGTTTGGGGATTTAAATGGTCATGTATGCTTTACAACTGTTTGATTTCTCAAAATCATGCATATATTTTGGAAGGACATTTAATGAATTAAATGGTCATACACACGTTGGAAACCTTTGGTTTATCATTTATATTTGAACAAACCTATGAACTCACCAACATTATGTTGAAATTTTTAATGGCATGTTTTTCCTCAGTGAATTAGATGCTTGGTTTACGATGCATTGAGTCTAAATTGACAAGATTTCATTCATGGATTTTTGACAAATGCATACAAATGAATCAAATCTCATTGATTGTTTTTCAAGCTATTCAATTGTGATGCAATTATGGGACAAATATTAATCAATTTGAAGGGAAAAAAATGAGATTCCTTTTCAAGACGACACATCTAAGGTCTTCTCTTGTACTTGTGCTGTTGTATTATGAATAACGCCCCGGACATATTTCTGCTCGACACATTAGGAGGTGTTAACATATACTGAGATATTGACAATGTCTAGTAATGTAATAAAGTGGAAAAAGTTTCTCGTATATTGTGATCATATAAAATGAAGTATTTGCATTTGATGAAAATTCTTGGGTTAGTTATACTTACATTCCCCATATCTTATGTATACTATGTGCTGCACTTAAGGGATGATACTGAAAGGCTAAACGTTTGATAGTTGACTTTAAAAAACTTTAGGACTTTTGTTTAGATTAACCCATACCATGCATGAAAGTTTACCTCTGTCTAAACTGTACCAACTCAGACACAGAGGTCCCCCCTTAACCAACGAAAAGAGTCCTAAAGTCTTAGACTTTTGAGGATTGGATAATCACACCTAGACTTCTAGGGGCCAGTGAATGGCGATCCTTCCCTATGTTATAAACTCTTAATTAAAAGGTACCCTAAAGTCATAGGACTTATAAGGGACTGATAATCACAACCTCATGACCCACACTCCAGTCTTCTTAGGGCACGAATGGTGATCCTTCCCTTATAATATAAATTTACAACTAAAAAGAGTCCAAAAGTATTTAAACTTTTAAAGACCTGTAGGATAATTCACACCTAGTCTTAATATGGGCACGAATGGCGCCTCCCTTAACCTCAATACAAAATCCACAATGTTTCAATTAATAAGTTTATGCCGGTACTAGAACGAAAAAACAAAATGTTAAATAGGTATTAAATGGATGCTAGAGTTTGTGTCTAGGAGCAGTAGGTTAGGAACAGTCCTCTAGAGTTTCCCGCATAGTTGAGACAGCTGCTAGAATGAAGCTGATTAAATTAACAAAGTCATTCAAGAAACTTCTAGAAAGTCCCTATGACACAGAGTCAGAAATCAAGGTTGTAAAGTCTTTCTTAACGAGCCATATCTCTGAACTACAAGATCAGACCATGCATGACTCTGAAGAAATAGTTGATATTCATGAGGACTCTATCTCTGACCTACAATTAATGCCTAATGATGACCTAAGATCTATCTCAGGATTTGACATTGCTGACTCGGACGATACTCACGAAAATGAAGTGTCTAAATCTGACCATGTTTTCCAAGATGATAATGCTTTCACTGAACTCTCGTACCTTCCGATATCATAAGATCATATCTGTGAAGAATTCAGCTATCTTCATTCAAAACTTGGGGATATGGAGTCTTCTATTGTTCAACAAGTCTCAGCTGAAATCAAGTCATCTTTGCCAGCCCTTGTCACTAACACTCTTAAAGAACAGCTGCCTAGTTTTCTCTCGATTGCTCTGACAGATACTCTTTCTTAGTTTCTTAAGGAATCCATCAAAAGTTCTGTTTTGAAATCCATTACAGAGGAGTTACCTCACGTTGAGGCACAGGTTCAGAAGAACTTACAAGATCAGCTTTCTAACCTTCTTCTGAAACCAATGTACAAAGAGTTTAATGCCTTTAACAAATTTGAAGAGTTAACGGTTTGTTTTACTTTGGAAAGAGCTAAGCAAATCCCTTTACAAGAACATGAGGAAATCCATCAAACTAAAGGTCAAAAAAGGGAAGAAATAAGTTCGAGACAAGCTCTCTTTTTGTACATCTACTGTGGCTACAACTCTCAACAGATCAATATCTCAGGGTGTTGGTTTAAGGACAAGATTACTCTTAGAAGGCTTGCAGCAGAATTAAAAGTTAATGCTAAGGGGGAAAAAGTAGTATAAAAACAACCTAGCTAAAGAAAAAGAGCTCAGCATCCGTGATCAACTCTAAGGGGGCGCAATCTCAGGGCCAACACTGAATGATATGATTAGGGGGAGCAACCATCAGTTAAGTTGTAACAAAATAAAAAAAGCTTTGGTTGTTCATAAACCTAAAGGTAATGAATTTCAGAAGGTAACTATTTCATGGAGGGTGATTCTATGATGATGAACTTGACAATCAGGCCTTTATCCAAAAAGATTCAAAATCATGACTCCCGATCCATAATCCAATCCCTCTGAACAACCTTTTATCCCAGGGCATCTTCTGAAAGCCTTAAAGAACAACAAAAAATCTCGTCATGAATTCACCGATTAGCTATATGAAACAACTTTCTCAAAGTTCTCATTCCTCCACCAACACCTCTCATAGAACCTGCACACTCCAGAGATCCCGCCAAATGGCAAAGAAGTTTCCATTGTAAAAGACACGTGAATGAACGTGTTACTTATCCAAGCAGAAGAGGTTTCTATCCCTAAAATAGCCCAAAGTTAAAGTCCTTCATTACCCCAGAAGGGAACACTGTCCAAGAAGAATTCAATAATCAAAGTCAAGGATACTAAAGGATAAGTGAACTGAAAGCCACAACAAGATAAATCGAGTAGAAACTGAGGAAGAGTTCCAATCAAGCCACACTAAAAGCTCCAGAGCTAAGAATGGACTAAACGACGAGGCAAAGAAAGCCAAGATATTAGAAGAATACAATCATCATATCTCCTTCAGAGATCCTTTGCCAATCACAAAGATTAGCTATGTTGTCAATTTAAACAAGGAGGCAACTATGAAGATCACCAGAGGCGATAATCCTCTTAATCTTATTGTTCATCCCAACTTCACACTAAAGAACGTTGTGGCTTCATTAATGGCTGGAGATTCATGCCCTGGCATCCAAAAAGACTGGGAAATCAAACGATATGCTGCTGTAGAGTCTAAGAGCAAAATTCCAATGGGTCATGGACCAGGCTAAGAAGCTAGGACTTCCTCCACCTCCAGCACTTGCAACTTTTGGAATGACAGCTGAGGAAAAGAAGAGGAAAAGGACATAGTTTCTCAAAGAAGCCCTTGTCACTGAAGATATCAGAGTCGATGAGATGAACAGGAACCTGATTCCTCCCCCTGAGGTTGTGCCAATTGAAGGCCTTATCATCAATGAACCTGAGTCATGAATCTTCTTCATGAATAGGAATACAGATATAGCCTTCTAAAGAGAAAGTAAGTTTTCCATTCAATCCTGACATCTACCATCTAGCTAATTCGAATTCAGAACAAATCAAAGTTGACTCAGAAGATTGCTTGGTGAGTATGTATAGTAAAACTGATCTATGTAATAGAGGCTAGGAGTGATTGTACAAAGGCTAGGGAGACTGTAGAAAAGAATCTAGATAATTTAGGATAAAATGTAATAAAATCAATAAAGTTTCTTTTGTTAATCCTTCTGTCAATTATGTATAAGAAGAAGTTGTGTACTCACTTAAAATAATTATTACCTTAGCATAATTTATATTCAAATAAGGGAAGATTATTGGGCCAATTCAGAGCTCAGTAATCAGCTCCTAGATTTAAACAGAAATTAGGCTAAGTATTGAAGAACCTCTAAGTGGTGGACTCAGAGGTAATAAAAGAACCTCTGAGTGGAGAACTCATAGGTAATGAAAGAACCTCTGAGTGCTGGAGTCAAAGGTAATGAAAGAACCTCTGAGTGGTGGACTCAGAGGTAATGAAAGGACTCTCTGAGTGCGAAACCTCAAAGAGCAACATCAGACGTATTCTAGTCAAAGACATCATCAAGGAAGTCGAAGATTACTTGAAGACATACTTGTTAGCTGGGATAGATATCAGCTGGTATGTCGAAGGAATATGTTGAGATTCTAAGGTGAGTCAGAGGTGACAATACTCTGACTTTCCTATTGCCCTTTGAAGAAGAACAAGTTGAGCTTAAAGTGTTCTCTGATGTTTAAGAGGGAAAACTTAATATCACCTAAAGGCGCGACAAAAGGTGATTTTAGTTGTCTGTACCAAAGTACGAAGTTAGTAAAAGTAGTGAACAGTTGGCAGAACTGTTCACTAAAGTATGGGCGTGTATTTCCAAGATTAGGACAGATGGCCTTAAAATGCCTTCGTAAGTCCCCCACTAAAAGGCTTTATAACGTATGTAGTTTGTGCAAGTACCCCCACTAAGGATTGCAACCTCGTATTAGTATAAATAGAGAATGTTGTAAGTATCAAGGATAATCTTTTTTGCCCTTTTTTTTTTTTAATTTTGGGGGGTGTTTATTTTTTATGTTGTTATTAAAGGCAATTTACTCCTTTGTCAAATTACACCGTAGACCACTGATCCTATTCAGTTGACTATATAGTTCGCTTGTAAACTTGATACTCAATCAGATTTTACTTGATTAAAAATGGTGGATCATACATTGTCATCAACTTGTGCGATCCATAGCTCATTGTAATCTTAGATTTTTAATCAATAAAGCATTACACACGATTTGAAAAGTTCTTACTTGTGTTTATTTACATGATAAGTGTTATAATTCATGAGAAACGGTTAATATAGGCTTTTAAATATAATGAGTAATGATGTTGATTCTAGAATCAAGTTGGTTTGGAAAAATTTTTTGAAAGTAATCAGTTAAAATTCTGAGAATAAATGTTTTATAAAATTGAATTAAATAAAAACATAGAATCCAAAACTTATTGGCAAGCTTATAAGGATTAGCACTGGATAAAGGCAATGAATAATGAGATGGATGCTCTGTATAGAAATGATACGTGGGAACTCACTGAGTTACCTAAAGATAGAAAGGCCATAAGAAGTAAATGGGTCTATAAAATTTAGTACAAGTTTAATGGTAAAATTTAAAGTATGTAAAGATAGAACGTTGCGTAAGGGGTATAATCAGAAAGAATAGTAAAGACTTTGATAAAATCTTTTCACCAGTTGATAAAAATGTGATTGTTAGGTGTTTGATTTATCTTGTTGTTTCAAAATAACTAACTAGCCCTTTGTGTCAACTTGATATTAATAATAAGCCATTTTATTTTATTGCGACCTATCTGAAACTGTTTTATATGTCTTTGCCAGAAAAGGGTATTTTGATTCTGGTGACAAAAGGTGTGTAGGTTAAAAAATTCTTTGTATGGGTTAAAATAGGCTCCAAGATAATGGAATGCCAAATTAACCCAAACATTGCTTGAAAATGATTTTAAACAAAGCAAAGGTGATTATTCTCTTTTTCTAAGTGTGAAAATGATAACTTTGTTGCTTTACTGGTTTATGTTGATGATATTATCATCACTGGAAACAATGCAATTGAGATTGAAAAGTTTAAAAAGTTTCTGAAATCTAAGTTTTTGATTAAAGATTTAGGTAAACTTATAACTACCCTTTTAAGTGATTTTGGATTGCTTGCTTGCAAGCTTTCTGCTACTCCTTTAGAACAAAACTTGTCGATTTCAAATGAACCAAGTGAAAAAGATCCTTGACAACATTATTGGGTATCAAAAACTTAATGGAAAATTAATCTACTTAACTCACACAAGGCTTGACATTTCTTATTCAATGCATTGTTTGAGTCAGTTTATGCTTAAGCCCTTAAAATCCTCAAACATTTGGAGCTCGCGACTCCATGGTTACTATGATATGATTTGTTTGGGCTTGGTAATTGGACTTGATTTGATTTTCTGATTCATCTTACCTTACACTATGAATTGACTTCTGATTTGTCTTACCTTATATTTGTATTCCTTTGATCATGTCTTGTGATATCCTTTGCACCTTATATCGTATCCTTTGATTTTCCGTTATCTTTTGCGTTCGATTATATATATCTGTTCACTGGGCTTTGTAAGCTCAGCCGCACTTTCTTTTCCTGCGGCAGGTATCTAAGCTAGGAGCTGGGGTTGCTTTCAGGCTATGAGTGCTGAGTGTGGACTTACCCTAGAGATCTTAGTTATGATATATGATTTGTTACTTTTCGAGACATTCGTTATCTCGGTTATTTCGTTTGGATATGTCTGTCCTTTAAGAACTTATGTACCTTAAGTCATGTTGACCTATTTTCCTTTGGTTATTTATTTTGAGACTTCCGCTGTTTATGCTTGTGTTATGATTATGTATGCTTTTGATGTCACACCATATTTGTAATACTTCTACCCTTTTGGGTCGGGGCGTTACAGTTAATGTGTAGTCTTGTATGATATCAGAATTTATTTTACCTTCATTTGAAATGATGAGAGAGATTAAAGCTTTACTCATAAGTTTTAGCTTTTTAAATTCTATATAAATATAATTATAGCAAATATTTCCGAAGGTAATCAACTTATGATTTCAAGTTTTAATAAACCACAACAAGACAATATTTGTTCGTGTTTTAAGTTAGTTTTAACTCATTTTTAACTAACATTAGTCATCACCGCTTCATATTGTCAATTAAACTTTGAAAGATTCATGTAAATAATTTTTTTTTTTGTTAGATTTGTAAGAAAGAAGTAATGACCTAGCCGGGTTTATTAAACCGGGGCAGCAAAAAATCATCGGTTCAATCCGGTTCTAAAACAAGCAACAACACGATCACATTCGACCGGGTCTCCAAGTCGTTTAATCCTGGTTTTAAAACATTGACTAAATGATCATCTCTACTCATCATTAGTTCATACTACCTATTCATTCATTCTCACAAAAAATTGAACATTTATCTTTTTTTTAAATATACCCATTATCCAAGGTATGATTGTTTTTTGCGTTTCTTCTTTCTAATCAAAACTTACATTGATTACATATATTCTTCGTAAAAATTGTAAAAGTTTCAGTAAGTTGTTATCAGACACGTTAAATGGTGTTTGTGTGCTTACTAGTTCTTTCTTGTCACTAAATGTCCATTAATCTAAATTATGATACCTAAGTGTTAATACAAATAATGTCTAAAACGTTATTTATATTTTTCGACATCTCGATGTTTTGATAATAACAAAACGTGAAAACGTTTACGATAAAATTAAACGTTTATAAATTACTAATCGTAAAATTCCATTTCTAAGATTAATCACGTAAGGTATGGATAAGCAAGAGAAAAGTTCTATAAGGAACATGGTAAAAAAAAAAAACGTTCCATCTTGTCCATCCATTTTATTTTCATCTAATGCTTTAGATTAATTCTTATTTTAATTTAATTAAAAAACTCACTTTCACCTTATTTTTTAAAAATTAAATATCTCACAAACCGTTAATCGTTACGCAAAACGAAACATACCATCGCGATGAGAATTAAATTATTTTTCTATAGAGGGGCACTTCTATATACTTTCGACGAACTTTTTTTCGATTTTTTTTCTCAGCCACGTCTGGAAAAATCTCTTGTGATTTCATAAAATCACATGTGATTATGATACAAATCTCACATGTGGGATTTTTCAGTCGTAAATGAAAAAAAAAAAAAGTCGAAAAAAGAGTTCGTCGAAAAGTATATAGAAGTGCCCACTATAGAAAGTATAAAGAAAAAAATACCCGTTGTGAAACTTTACGGCGTACTTTTTTTCCCCGATGTTTCAATCACTCTGAAAAAAAACACATGAGATTTTGTATCACAATCTCATGTGATTTCATAAAATCACATGTAATTTGTGATACAAATCTCATGTGATTTTTAAGACGTGATTGAAAAAAAAAATCGAAAAAAGAGTTCGTCGAAAAATCACATCTGAAAAAATTACGTCTGAAAAAATCACATGAGATCTGTACACACAATCTCATGTGATTTCATAAAATCACATGTGATTTGTGATACAAATCTCATGTGATTTTTTCAGACGTGATTGAAAAAAAAATTCGAAAAAAGAGTTCGTCGAAAGTATATATAGAAGTGTCCTCTATAGAAAGATAAAAAATTACTCGTTGTGATACTTTCAACGAACTTTTTTTCCCTTTTTTTTTCAATCACGTCTGAAAAAATCACATGAGATTTGTATCACAATCTCATGTGATTTCAAAAAATCCCATGAGATTTTTTCTAATGTGATTGAAAAAAAAAAATTCGAAAAAAGTTCGTCGAAAGTATATATAAGTGCCCTTCTATAGAAAGATAAAAAGAATACTCGTCGCGATGGTGTATTTTTTTTCGTTTAACGATTTATCGTTTGCTGGATATTTGAGTTTTAAGAAAAAGGTTGGAAAGTGGATGATAAAAAAATGAGTGGTTAGGATTAACCCATTTGTTTTTTTTGCCCTTGTTTTTTGAGGATCTCAACTCGGATAAACAAATCATTAAACATGATTAGTAATCAAGAAAATAATTTTTTCTTTCCTAAACCTTACATTTTTACAAAAATATAAGCACAAAATAATTATTTATAAAAAAATGTTTTATTAAATTAATTATTTTGAAATCAGATTTTTCCCCCCAAAATGGAAGGTTCTAAAACAGATAACACATTCCCCACAAAAAGACAAAAATGAGAGCGCAGTCTACAGCGGCCCTCTTATAGGCCTGGCGGCCCCATTATTGATAAGGGACCGCCGGGACCGCCGTCAGCAACGGCTATTTTTTTGTCCCCTATAAATACTGAGCCACCCCATCTGAAAAACAAAACCTCTTGTCACGAATTTTCTCAGATCTATTTTTCCCTCTTCTTTCTTTCTTTCTAAAACACATATCTTGATCACTAACATACCTTGATCTTGTTTCAAGTGATT
>BQNB010082557.1:0-29296 GCA_026074375.1 Tanacetum coccineum
TCACCATCAACCACCAACAAGGGTGCGTTTGTTTCTGTGGCGAGAACCACCACGAAGGTGGTTTGGTTCGGGTGGCTGTCACACAGCACCTAGGGTGCGTTGGTTTCGTAAAAGCACCACAGCGGGTGCGTTTGTTTGGTTTTTCATCAGATTAGGATGCGTTTGGTTTCAGGTTTAACACCAAAATAGGGTGCGTTGGGTTATTATAACCTATTAGGGGCGTTTGGTTTGACAATTTGACAATAAGGGTGCATTTGGTTAATAAAACAGCCACAAGGGGTGTTTGTTTCTGGGTTTTGACACGGTTAGGGTGTGTTTGGGGTTAGCAGAAAAACCACAGGGTGCGTTTGGGTGTGCAGAAAACCGTAAGAGGGTGTTTGGGTTAGCAGTTAAACCGTAAGAGGGCGTTTGGGTGAGCAGAATAACCGTAAGACTGTGTTTGGGTGAGCAGGAAAAACCTTTAGGGTGTGTTTGGTTTATATAATTTGACTAATAAAAACATATCCAGATTTCATATATATTAAATTAGTTAATGGTGGAAAATGGTTAAATAAAGGTTATTTATTAGATCTCGCTTAAATATATATATATATATATATATTGAAACACGAATATATTTTTCAACCTAGATTGGTTGATTGAAAAGTGGAAAATGTTGAGTTTTGTAAAAATGGAAAATGTCACATAAACGAAAAGGTCATGGCGAAATTTCTAAAAATGTATATACTTATTATTTTTAGATGCAACTCTTATCGTCTTTGAAGGACGATAAATGGACTAAGTTATAATTTAAAGATGTTTTAAATTATAATTTCACAATAACTGGACAACAAACTAAATACTAATTTATAAAATGTTATTTTATAAATCCCGGCTAGAAAATAAAGTCATAACTTTGGTACGGACTTTAGAAACACCGTTACTTAATTGGTAACTTTAAAACGCACGATTACGTTTATGCAAGAACTTTTATTTACTTAATAAATTGGTGATTTCCGAAAATGTGTCAAACCATTTGGTTTAATTATTTACTCACACTTGCTTTATAATACTTGTAAGGTATTGTATACTTCAAATTAATCTTTTGATTTCTGGTCGTTTTTATATAATTCACCATATGAATTATATAATTGTTTATCTTTCATGGGTAATATATACGGAATATATTACATACTTTGTTATATAATTTACCATATAAATTATATACTTTTGAGTTATTTTACCGAACCAACTACCAAACTACTACAACTTGAAATCTAAATCTTTTCTCGACATGTCGCGTTGAGGTGACTATCCATCGGGAAACCCAAATTCATTATCCTAGGCTAGTGGGACTTAGCAGTTAAGTTAAGCTGCAAACTTCTTGATCGAGCCGTTCCGGTTTTCCGTTTGTGCTGTGCTTAATATGTGTAGTTCTGCAAATCGTTCTACAACATCAATGTGAGTTTATAGCCCCATGTTTTACTAGTTTTACATATATTTTTGGGGTGAGAACATGCTTGTTTGCAAATTCATTCACATGATTGACTTATGCTTGTTACATGATCGTTTACAAATTGGTTTGCATACTCATTTACATAGTTCGCTATGGGATACATTATTTGACTTCATATTTGGTCACAAATACATACTTTACTTTGGAAATGATTACGGATTAGCTTAAGCGGATTGAACTGATAACTACAAGTAAATGCCCGGGTGTTCTTGGAGGGGACACCTGCGAGGGGTACATATTCATTTCTGCCTGGGTGTTCTTGGAGGGGACACCTGTGATGGGTACATATGGTTTTCATTACTGCCCGGGTGTTCTTGGAGGGGACACCTACGATGGGTACATAGTGCATCGGTTTCATGAACTTAGAGTAATTGTAATCATTGTTTTATACACACATGAATATTTACTGTGCCTTGAATAGAGTGACAATACATACTTGAAACATTTTGGTGATATATATATATAAATATCATACTTGCTTTGAACAATTGCGGTACAACGTTCATACGTACATTTTTGTAACTATTTGGGGATTGAAATGGTCATGCATACTTTACAACTATTTGATTTCTAAAAATCATACATACATTTTGGAAGGACATTTAAGGATTTAAATGGTCATACACACTTTACAGAACCTTGGTTCAACATTTATACTTAAGCAAATCTATGAACTCACCAACTTTATGTTGACACTTTTTAAGCATGTTTTTCTTAGGTGAATTGATGCTTGGATTATTTGATGTGCACTGGAGTCTAAATTTGACAAGATTTCATTCACGGATTACTACTTACATACAAATGATCAAATCTCGTTGGGTTGTTTTCAAGCTTTTCATTATGATGCAATTATAGGACAAATGTTATATAAATTTCAAGGAAATCAACGATATTACTTTTCAAACGACACATTTAGAGGTCATTCTCTTGTATCTTGTGCTGTTGTATTATGAAGTAACACCCCCAGACACATTTCCGCTGCGACACATTTTTGGGGGTGTTACAGATTGGTATCAGAGCACTGGTTATAGAGAACTAGGTTGCATATTTTACCCTAGACTATAACCGTTTTCACAAACATTGCATCACATCAAACATTTTCAAAGTGCATACACACTACTTGCTTACTTGCTTACATTACTTGTTACATTAAGTACTTACATGACATACATATATATAATATAATATATATGCTTGCATCTTTTGCGTATATCGTACGTTTATTTATATAAGAGTTATTTATATAAATACCAGAGCATTTCTTAAGACATTGTGACTTGCACAATGGTTTCATTTTACTTTTTAAACATTGTGAGTTGCACAATGGTCTCATTTATACCACAGACATTATGAGTTACACAATGGTCTCATCTTACTTCTTAGACATTGTGAGTTGCACAATGGCCTCACTTTGTTCTCATACATTGTAAGTTAAACAATGGTCTATAGGAATATTATTTTTCTTCATAGCTTTATACAATATCGTATTACACGGAGACCGTCATAATTTTTTTGTTTACATGAAATTATGTATGAATCTAAGTATTACAAGTCTTGTATGGGCGGGACTTGTAATATGAGGATTGATATGATAATCGCTATGTTGATTCGTTCATAGAGACATTTACCTTATTTACTCTATCCGAGTACTCATTAACTATCTTGAACGCTATGTCGATCTCACCTGATAGTTTTACTCCCCGTCTCTGAATATTCGCATGTTGATTCGTTCATAGAGACTTTATCCTCTATTTACTCTATCCGAGTATCAATTAAACTATCTTGACGGTATGTCGATCTCACCTGATAGTTTTATCCCCGTCTCTGAAGACTTAGTGTTTTAATCGCTCGCTCCCATACTCATTAGAAGATCATAGCATCGTCTGTTATCCTTCACCTTGAAGGTTTATAGGTGAGTAGTCGTATTGCATCGGAAATTATTAAGTAGGATGATTTATAATCTCTTTATTTGAAAGGATTGGGACGCCTCTTCATTTAAATAAAGAAATTGCAAATTACCGAACCATAAGTTTATCATCTCTTACTTACATAGTTTGGAAGCTCCTTTTGTAAGTAATGAATTATAAATGACTGGGCTTAATGGTATCCAATATGACACGAGTATGAACTCGAACCTGATAATCACCGGAATCCGTTAAAAAGGTTTAGAAGCACAATAGTGTCTTGCCACTCTGCAGAAATCTTAAGGCCTCGCTTGAACTACCTTATCTCATTCTTAAGTTATTACTTTTGCCGTTGCCAATCCTCGCGATCACGAACTGTTCGTGGAACTAACAGACTTGTTACACACTTGAACTAATGGAGTTGATTCATCATCGAACTAACGACTGAGTACCATATTCCGCCGTCTATCGCATAAGCTCTTCCGCGAGCTCCTCCTATTTGTTGAACTTTATTATGGGGATATTGTTTCTCGAAATGTCCTCACTCTCTGCATCCCATTACTATTTGTTATAGTTATAATCGTTATGATTACTGTTGTTGGGTCTTGGAGCGGTTGTTGGGTCCTGGAGCGGTCCCAGCTTGTACAACTTTATCCAATAGGTAATGCAACCCTTCTTAAACCAAATAAACACCTATCGACGAAAGTGATAGTCGAACTATTCATTTCATACTAATAGTACACCAATTTAGGTCATGATACATCCTAGTACTGCCTAAGTAAGTTGGATACTTACATCCATTATCCTCGTCCATTATTAATCATCGAACATTACATATATCAGAAACGATACTCCGTCCTGGAACATTTAAAACCTTATACAAACATACTTATGCGACTACACTTTTCCCTTCGACGCTTTCACAATTAAGAGACTTTCTTTATAACGCGATTCTATCAATCATAAAACCTATAATGATTTTTTTTAGATACCCATTTTGATGGATTAAATATCCTGGTCAAGCCTATCCAAAATTTTTGGTATGTTGAGAAGTGTCGAAACATCGAATATTGCTGAATAAATTTATCAGCGTCTTGTTTAGAACTAGTTTATTAAATCTTAAATCTTTCCTTGGTCACACAATCGGTTAACACAAATTAAATCTCGGGACGAGATTTCTTTAAGGGGTAGGTACTGTAACAACTGGCAATTTTCAAAATTTTAAATGACTATGTTACCCGTTGACTTTTTGGTTCCAACTTGACTTTTTGACTTTTGACCTTTTATTGCCTCATAAAAACAATTATCGCGTGACCAGTAAAATTTTCGGAACATGTTTTAAATAATAAATTATATTTATTATTACATCGCTCATGTGCAAGTTATTTTTAACTTATTTGACTTGAAAACGAAAAAGATATATGTTATTCCTAAGCTGACTTATCAAAAACGACCCACTAAATCACGTTTTCACGACTCGGACTCTAAAGCAATTTGATGTAAAACGATATTCCGGACAACTTTTTAGTTTTGCCCGAGACCCGGAAACAAGCAGAAAATGATCTAAATACCCTCGCAAGATTTTAGAAACAAGAACAACGCGTACCGACATGAAAATAATTAAATTATATTTAATTAACACTTTTTATTAAATAAAAATATTTAAAAAATTAGTTATCATTATATTCAGTAACATTTGTTAAAGACGAAAATATTCGAGTAAAAGATCATATTACGGACAAAGTTTATCAGTAATATACAATAAATAATAAACGTTTTAGATAAATTTTATAAAACGTTTATGAAAATTAGTCGAGTGAATACTCGTTTTTATGGGAAAAATTAATTGTAAGGCAATGGCGCAAGTCCCGTGCTTTGAATCCTCCGTTAAGTAGCTTAAACGAGCCCCGAATCATTATTTACCAAAATTTACACTTTTGGTCCCTGTGAAATATTTATAAAATTAACCCCCAAACTTATTGAGACTTGTCACATTTACTTATAACTTTTAACAAATTTATATATATCTATAACATATATATGGGGCTAACTATGACTGGATTAATATGATTTAATGACTGGACGCCACCTCAATGATGACATGGCACATAATTTGCATGGATTTTCGGATATTTTAATAAAAATGTTGGGCATGGGAAGGTTTGAACCCATGACATATGGTTAGGATGCAAGGAAGTTTACCATCTTAGCCAAGCGCCCATTTGTTTCACAGTATCCAAAACAATTATGATATTGACTCATACGCATCATTCTGATATTCTATAAATTCTCATCTTTATCCAACTAAAATTCTACACATCCTAATATTCTGTAAAGCCTCATTCAACTAAAATTCCATATGCATCCTTGATGTAAATCCTCATCTTTATCCAATTTAAAAACCTTAATCCTAATGTTTTACAAATACTCCATATTCATATACAACTACGTCATCTTTATCCAATTTAAAAACCTTAATCCTAAAGTTTTACTTGGCTGCGTGACACCCAAAAGGGTGTGTTGGGTTGTTAATAATTTACCAGGAGGGTTGTCAGCTGTTCCTGCGTTGGGTTATAATGGCACCATAGGGTTGCGTTCTGGTTTATTATTTCCGGGAAGAGGGAACGGGTGCGTTTGTGTTGGGGTTGACTAGCAATTAGGGGGTTTCATTTGTTCATAACACGGATTAGGGTGCGTTTGGCTTAGTAAAAACAAGAAAAGGGGCGTTTGATTTTCATAAAAGCACCAAAGGGTGCGTTTGGTTGTTGACTAATAGCCATAAGGTGTTTGGTTAGTAGCAGGGGGAAACCAAAGGGCGTGTTGGGTGAGCAGGAAACCCCAAAAGGGGTGTTTGGGTGAGCAAAAACCATAAGGGGTGCGTTTGGGTTAGCAGGGACGCACTAAGGGTGTGTTTGGTTGTGCAGTTTCGCACTAAGGGTGCGTTTGGTTCAACAGAAGCTATTAGGGTGTGTTTGGTTTATATAAATCAAGTAATAAATACATCTTAAGATTTTATAAATATAAAATCGGAACTAAATGGTGGTTTAAATGGTTAAATAAATGTGCTATATCATTATTTTATTTCCTATTCGATCTCGTTTAGATATATATATATATATATATATATATATATATATATATATATATATATATATATATATATTCAAAACACGCAAGTATATTGCAACATAGATTGATAAAAGGGGAAAAACATTGAGTTTTGTAAAAATGGGAAACGTCTTATAAATGAATAGATTATGCCGAAATTTATAAAAAGTTCTATACTTAATAAATTTCATTATAATTTCTATTATCTTAGAAAAACCGATAACAAACGAAGATATATTGCCTTAAGATTGTTAATTTGTAATTATACAATAACCGAATAAACAAACAAAAACTATACTTCTACAAATGGGATAACTATTTTAGCTAGAACTGTCAAGGAAATGAAATACTAATTTATAAAATATTATTTTATAAATTCCCGATTATAAGGTTAAATCATGACTTTTGTAAAAGCTTTGAAAACAACATTTACATAATTCTCAACTATAAAACGTGCGTTACTTTTATAACAAGGACTCTTTATTAACTTATATGGTGATTTCCGAACACGTGTCGAATTATGTTGTTTTAATTAGTTTTCTCATATTTCTTATATAATACTTGCAAGGTATTATATACCTCGATTATTTATTTAATTGGTTTCCTTTTGTTATATAATTCACGGTATGAATTATATACTTGTTCAATTTTTCATATGTAATATATACGGAATATATTACATACTTTGCGTATACTCTTCGATTTATTTTATTTAACCAACCACCAAACTATTACAACTTGGAATCTAAATCTTTTACCAACGTGTCGTGTTGACGTAACCATTCATCGGGAAACACAAATACATTATCATAGGCTAGTGGGTCTTAGCCGTTAAAATAAATCGCAACTTCTTAATCGAGCCGTTTCGGTTTTCCGTTTGTGATGTGCTTAATATGTGCAGTTCTGCCAATCGTTCTACAACATCAATGTGAGTTTATAGCCCCATGTTTTACTGGTTTTACATATATTTTTGGGGTGAGAACATGCTTATTTGAAAATTCATTCACATGATTGACTTATTCTTGTTACATGATAGTTTACAAATTGGTTTGCATAGCATTTACATATGTTTTCGCTTATGGGATACTTTTTGGACTTCATATTTGATACAAATACATACTTTACTTTGAAAATGATTACGGATTAGCTTAAGTGGATTTAAATGATAACTACAAGTAAATGCCGGGTGTTCTTGGAGCGAGACACCTGCGAGGTGGACATATTCATTACAACCCGAGTGTTTTGGAGGGGGACCACCTACGAGGGCACATATTCATTTTGCTCGGTGTTCTTGGAGGCGGACACCTGGCACATTTTCATTACATGCTCGGTGTTCATTGTGAAGGGGAGAGGGGACACATGCGAGGGGCACATATTCATTACTGCCCGGTGTTCTTGGAGGGGACACATGCGAGGGGCACATATTAATTACTGACCGGTGTTCTTGGAGGGGACACCTGCGAGGGGCACATATTTATTACTGCCCGGTGTTCTTGGAGGGGACACTTACGAGGGGTACATAGTGCATCGGTTTCATGAACTTAGAGTAATTGTAATCATTGTTTTATACACACATGAATATTTACTGTGCCTTGAATAGAGTGGCAATACATACTTGAAACATTTTGGTGATATATATATAAATATCAAACATGCTTTGAACAATTGCGATACAACGTTTATACGTACATTTTTGTGACTATTTGGAGATTGAAATGGTCATGCATACTTTACAATTATTTGATTTCTAAAAATCATACATACATTTTGGAAGGACATTTAAGGATTTAAATGGTTATACACACTTTAAAAAACCTTGGTTCAAGATTTATACTTAAACAAATCTATGAACTCACCAACTTTATGTTGACACTTTTTAAGCATGTTTTTCTCAGGTGAATAGATGCTTGGATTATTTGATGTGCACTGGAGTCTAAATTTGACAAGATTTCATTCATTGATTACTACTTACATACAAATGAACAAATCTCGTTGGGTTGTTTTCAAGCTTTTCATTGTGATGCAATTATGGGACAAATGTTATATTAATTTCAAGGAAATCAACGAGATTACTTTTCAAACGACACATTTAGAGGTCGTTCTCTTGTATCTTATGCTGTTGTATTATGAAGTAAAGCCCCTGGACACATTTCCGCTGCGACACATTTTTGGGGGTGTTACAATATTGTTAACTATAATAGGAATTGTTTAAAACGTTAACTTTTTTTTCATTTCATAGTAGAAAGTAGTAATATGTTTAGAATAGTTTTCTACGTAGAGCAATCCCAAACACCCTTTTATATGATCCATACATATATTAGTTTTAGGTTCTGGTTGGTTCAGTTATTCTTTAGTTTATCGAGCAGTGAATTTGTTATGGACTTTTGTGACTTTTCACTAAAGCATTATAATTTTCTTATTTCGTAGTGTCCTGATCCACTCTTCTTGTGTAATTTTCTATTGACTTTTGGGCTTAATTTTGCCATCTGCTACTACAGACTCCATATTTGACCTAACAAATCCCATGTTCATTCTACTTTTACAACATAATACTAACTAACAAAATTTAGGTGACTTATTTCAACTCCAAACAACTAAAATCATGATAGGAAGTTATTGGTAGTTGAGTACTAAGGCCTTATAACACAGTGAAAGTAACAAATAACAGTGAGATGAATGATGCAACAAAGGATGCAAAGTAAGAATTTCCATTTCATAAGAGGGAGTTACTGATAACATCAGTAAAAGCTACTGTAATATCATCATGGTTATGAAATACCTTGACTTTATTAGAAATCCACAATCCAACATCTTGAAGTAGTTTATTTTTAGAAGCATCTTGTTGAGTTGATGTTTTCAATGTTTATGCTGCAATAATTCTTTCCCGGCCCTTCTACTAAAACAATAACCATGTGTGACTCTAAAATATAAACCCACATTTGAGTCATATTATAGCTTACAGATGATTAAAAAATTGATTTCTAGTGAAAAGAAAACAAAGGAAACAGATTGTGACCTTTAGACGTTTTGCCATATAATTTGCATTCAGGATAGTAACACCAGTAGTGTTTGGAGAGGGGCCAGCCTAGCCTGACTGCTAACCTACCAACATTTGTATCCACCTAGAAAAAGGTTATCGTGAATGCAAAACTATTTCAACATGTGAAATTTGTTCCTTGAGCCTGCAATCATAATGTGAAATTTGTACATTTACATTGCTAAAATCATAAGAAAATGCTTCTTTAGGGCTTACTTTACTTTTTATTTGGGTGCATCTCTCAACCATTCAAGGAAAATCTGGACAACTGTATCCAATAGGTTATGCAATCCCCCCCTTAAACCAGAAAAACACCTATCGAAGAAACATCTAGTCGAACTACCTCATTTCGGGGCACTGTACGAAGACTTGGGTCGCGAGATATCCTAGTAACTACCAAGTATTAGTTGAAATACTTACATCAGTTCCGCCCGTCTGATATTAATCATCGACATTACCGACATCAAAAACGGACTCCGTCCTTGATCTTTTAAAACTTATAACTACTTAACTCTCCGACTACACTTTTCTCCTTCGATGCTTTCAACTATTAAGAGACTCTTCTTTATAACTCGTTATATCAGTCATAGAACTGTAATGATATTTATTTGAGATACCTTTTTTGATGGAATTAATATCTTGCTCAAACTTTAGACCAAATTTTTGGTATATTGAGAAGTGTCGAAACATCAAATTTTGCTGAATAAGATTATCAACGCCATGTTCTAAACTGGTTTATTAAATCTTTTCTTGGTCACATAGTAAGTTAACAAGAATCGAATCTCGGGACGGGATTCCTTTAAGGGGTAGGTACTGTAACAACCGGAAATTTTTAGAATTTTAATGATTTTTTTACCTTTGGATTTTGGTCCGACTTCGGACTTTTGACTTATGATTTTTTATTGGTCACAATAAAATGATTGACCTGCGTAAACGGTAATTTTTCGGAAACATTTTAAATAATAAATCATATTTATTATTACATATCTCTCATGTGCAAATTTATTTTTAACTTATTTGACTTGAAAACGAGAAGATATATGTTATTCATAAGTTGACTTATCAAAAACGACCCGCTAAATCACATTTTCACGACTCGGACTCTAAAGCAATTTGATGTAAAACGACATTCCGGACAACTTTTTAGTTTTGCCCGAGACCCGAAAACAAGCAGAAAATGACCGAAATACCCTCGCAAAATTTTAGAAACGAGAATAACGCGTACCGACACAAAAATAATTAAATTATATTTAATTATCACTTTTTATTAAATAAAAATATTTAATAAATTATTTATCATATTATTCAAAAACGTTTGATAAAAACGCATATGTTCGAGCCAAAGTTGTATTTTCACAGACAAGCTTACCCGAGACACCCAATGACTACCAAATAAATAATAAACATTTTAAATAAAATTTTAAAACGTTTATAAAATAAAAGGCGTGTTGTAAAATATTTATTTCAGTAGGAATGAAAAACTATTTGGTATATAAACGGAGTAAATTTTCGTGTCTTGAATCATCCGTTAACTAGCATAAATGAGTCCCGAACCATTATTTAACGAAAATTACACTTTCGGTCCATGTGCTAATATTTACCCGAAATCCCCCTCAACTATTATACATCTTACACATTGTTTTTCCAAACTTTCAAAGGTATAATACCACTACCCTTTAGGGTTTATCTATTATTGGTTAACTAGCCACACACACTCCTCTTTAACTTTTCCGGCGCCGTCTCCGGCCAATCTTCGGCCACCCGTCGCTGGACACCATCTCCTCTATCACCACAACCGACACCACCTCCCCGTTACCACATCACCCCTATCTTCATCATCAACTGCGGCAGTAGCCGCTGCCACCACACCACTAGCCGCCGCTGCCATCCCCACGACCAACACCACCATCACATCACCATCCTCACCCCCGCAGCCACTTTACCGATCCACTAACATCATCTCCCCTACATCAACCCACCACCGATCCACCAACCACCACACTCCAAGTGCCCGCCACTTACCTCTTCCACAGTTCGTCCCGCCACCAGCCACCCCCCAAAAGGGTACGTTTGGTTTTTAAACAACCCAAAGGGGTGCGTTGGGTTCTTCAGACCCATTAGGGTGCATTAGTTTCTGTAACAGCACCATCAAAGGTGCGTTTAGTTTCTGTAATAGCACCATAAGGGTGCGTTTGGGTTGCAGCAGCACATAGGGTGCGTTTGGTTTTAAAATAGCACCACAAGGGTGCGTTTGGTTTTAAAAACCGCACCAAGGGTGCGTTTGGTTTAGTATCAGCACCATAGGGTGCGTTTGGACCTAGGTTTAACACCACTAGGGTGCGTTGGGCTTTCTTATCAGCACCAAGGGTGCGTTTGGATTATCATGACCACCAAAAGGGTGTGTTTGGGTGAGCAAAAAAACCGTATGGGTGTGTTTGGGTGTGCAGAAAAACTGTAAGGGCGTGTTTGGTTTATCAGAATCAACTAAAACACAAAAATTGTTTTTCATATTTAGTATAAAATCGGATTAAATGGTGGTTTAAAGGGTAGATAAACCATATATTTATTATTTTGTTTTTTGTTTAAAACACATAGGTGTTGTTTGGTTTTGCTTATTTTTATTATCTATCTAGTCTCGTTTGGATATATATTGAAACACGTGGGTATTTGCAACACGGATTGATTGAAAAGGGGAAAACATTGAATTTTGTAAAAATGGAAAACCGTTATATAAACAAATAGGTCATGTCAAAATTTATATAAATTTCTACACTTAATAAATTATCATATAATTTCAAATTATTTTAGAATCCCGATAAAAGGACGAAGTTATATAGTTTTTAAGCTTATTAATTCGTAATTATACGATAATGGTAACCCGGTAATCAAACGAGAAATGTACTTTTACAAATGAGACAACTATTTTAGCTACAACCTGTCAAGGAAACGAAATACTAAATTATAAAATATTATTCTACAATTCTCGACTACAAGATAAAGTCTATCTTTTGTAAAAAGCTTTTGAAAAACAATGTATACATAATCTCTCAAAACTATAAACGTTTGTCACCTTTTATAAAACATTGGATCCATTATTAAATTATTTGGATGATTTCCGAACATGTGTCGAATTATTTTGTTTCAATTATTTTCTCACTGTTTCTTACTGTAATACTTGCAAGGTATTATAAAACTTTTATTTTATTTTCATATATAATACATGTCGCGTATTATATACACTTCGTATTATTCTTTTGATTGTTTGTCCTTGTTATATAATTCATGATATGAATTAAATACTTGTTTAATTTTTCATATGTAATATATACGGAATATATTACATACTTTGTGTTTACTTTTCGATTTATTTTATTTAACCAACCACCAAACTATCACAACTTGAAATCTAAACCTTTTATCAACGTGTCGCGTGGATGTGGCTATCCATTGGAAAACCCAAATACATTATCCTAGACTAGTGGGTCATAGCCGTTAAGATGAACCGCAACTTCTTGGTTGAGCCATTCCGGTTTCTGTTTGTGTTGTGCTATATGTGTATTTCTGCCAATCGTTCTTCTACATCGAGGTGAGTTTATAGCCCCATGTTTTACTTGTTTTACATATATTTTTGTGGTGAGAACATGCTTGTTTGCAAATGCCTTTACATGTTTGATTACAAATTGGTTTACATACTTATTTACATAGCTCGCTATGGGATACATTACTTGACTTCATTTTTGGTCACAACTACATACTTTACTTTTGAAATGATTACGAATTAGCTTAAGCGAATTAAACTGATAACTACAATAAATGCCCGGGTGTTATTGGAGGGGACACCTGCGAGGGGTACATATTCATTACTGCCCAGGTGTTCTTGGAGGGGACACCTGCGAGGGGTACATATTCATTATTGCCCGGGTGTTCTTGAAGGGGACACCTGCGAGGGGTACATATTCATTACTGCCCGAGTGTTCTTGGAGGGGATACCTGAGATGGGTACATATGGTTTTCATTGCTGCCCGAGTTTCGTGTTCTTGGATGGGGTAACCTTAGATGGTTACATAGTGCATCGGTTTCTATGAACTTAATAGTATCGTAATCACTTATCGGGCAATACATACTTGAAACATTTCGTGATAGTTTTAATTATCATGCATACTCTGAACAATTGCGGTCCAACTTTCATACGTATAATTTAGTGACTTTTATAAGGGTTGAAATATCTATACACGCTTTGCAAAACTTTGGTGCAACATTTATGCTTAAACAAACCTATAAACTCACCAACTCTATGTTGACCCTTTTAAGCATGTTTTTCTCAGGTGAATTAAATGCTTGGCTTACTTGATGTGCATTGGAGTCTAAATTTGACAAGACTACATTCATGGATTTCTATTTACATACAAATGATCAAATCTTGTTGTATTGCTTTCAAGTTTTTCATTGTGATGCAATTATGTGACAAATGTTATATCAATTTCAATAAAATCAACGAGATTACTTTCCAAAAGACACATTTAGAGGTCGTTCTCTTGTATCTTGTTTTGTTGTATTATAAAGTAATGCTCCCGGACATATTTCCTCTGCGACACATTTTTGGGGGTGTTACATTAACAGTTCATGCAACTTAAGCTAATCCGTAATCATTTGAATCAAAGTAAAGTTGTTACGTCCATGAGCAAAAACAAGTATTGTATCTGATGACATCAAATAACGTCACTTTATTATATCATTTATCCCATCTGTTTTGCCCACTTTTATATAATTATTGCATTATTTGATATCTAATTGCTTCAAAGTTGATAAATGCAGTAATTCAGGAGTGTTTTGTGCAGACGAGCTAAAAGGCGCATAATTTGGAACTAAAACGAAGATATTTGAAGATTGCTGAAATTTCACCAATATGCCGTATCCAACTAAAGAGATACGGTGTATATGCGCCAAGACTTCACAAGAAAACGCGTTTGACCAATTCCTAATACGGCGTATTCACTCTGTCTACATACGCCGTATCCATGAAGATAACTATTCGAAGATACAGTAAATCAAGTAAATTGGGAATGATATCAAAGATTTATTACGAACGTAGCGCGCACTCCAAGGAATCCAGCCCAATACGCCGTATCGACCTTGCTGGATACGACGTATCGAGTCTTTTTCAGACACTATAAATAGAAGACTTAAAAACGAGTTTTCAGTGTGCAATATCATATACTTTATACCATACTCACTAAAGATGAATTTTAGAAGAAAATATTAGCCACCAAGGTCAAGCATTGATCACGAATCCATAGAAGACATCGTGTAATTCTTACTCTCTTTATCGTTCGATTTTCAATTTTTTGATTACGCTTGTATAATTACAATGGTTGTGGGCTAATACCCTCGGGTAGGGATGAGCATATAGACTCGAATCCCGGTACCGAACCAAAACCGTACCGGTTCCGTACCGAAATGGTACCGAATCCCGGTACACGGTTAATATCTCATGCATATCTCTTAAACGGTACTAACTATTAAATGGTACTAACTATTTTGTACTGATGGTACAAACTAATACTAACAGTACTAACTATAACTGTCGGTACTAACTTTATAACTAACAGTACTAAGTTAGGAAAACATAATTCCCAACAGAATCGGATTCACCAGAGTTCGATCACATTTTTGACATCGAGGAACAATCAGAGGAAGAAGTAAGAGAATCAATGACGGAAACAATGGAGCAGTACATGAGCAAAACCCAAGGAGATTACGGGTCGGGCGTTACTAGTCCCACGATCAACCAAGACACCCACTTTGAATTGAAGTGGCAATTTCACAAGGAACTTCGTGACAATACTTTCAGTGGCTCAGAACACGAAGATGCGAACGAGCACATCAAGAAGGTTCTAGAGATTTTTGACTTATTTCACATCCCAAAAATAACTTAAGATCAAATCATGCTTCGAGCCTTCCCTGTATCCCTCACTGGAGCCTCAAGCAGATGGCTAAGGAACCAGCCATCAGGCTCGATTACAACCTGGTAAGTTCTTAAAACTAAATTTCTAAACAAATACTGTCCACCTGCCCGTACCGCAAAGAAAATGGAAAAAATCAACAAGTTTTAGCAGGAACCCGATGAAAGCCTTTTTTGTGCATGGGAAAGATTTAAAGAATTGTTGATGAAGTGCCCTCAACATTACTTAACCGACATGCAGGAAGTCATCTTGTTTTATAACGAGCTTGATGTTCCAACTCGGCAAATTCTGGACTCAAAGGGTGCCATACCTTCTAAAACTGCCGTTGATGCTAAAATAGCCATCTAAGAAATCGCTGAATACTCCCAAAAATGGCACAATGGAACATCTTCAAGGACCATAAGTACTAAAACTTCTGACGGGCTTGCTGCTATCTAAGCCCAACTCAACAATCTCAGACGAGAAATAAAGAAAGTAATTGAGAAAGTGTACGCTGCTCAGGTCAGATGCAAACTATGCAAGGGACCACACTATATGAAGGATTTTCCACAAAAGGAAGAAGGAAAAACTTTAGAAGAAGCTTACTATACACAGTTCGGTGCACCCTATCAACCTGAAGGACAATATAGAGCAGCAAGGCCATGATTCTACCAACAAAACAATGGAAACTCTTCGTATCCTGATCAGAGACCGAGCCTGGAAGAATCACTGACCAAATTTATGGCAGAATCAGCTAAAAGACATAAAGAAAACTCGAACATAATCAAAGAGATCCAAGATTCTACCGATGCAGCAATAAGAAATCAAGGAGCTTTAATTAAGACCTTGGAAATACAAATCGGACAGAAGAGCAAGGTCATGCAAGAAAGAGGGTTTGGAAGCCTGCCCAGCTCTACGGAGACAAACCCTCGAGACCAAGTTAAATCGATCTCAACTGCTAAAGCTGATTTTTCTAAGATACGCCATATCGGATATGGTCCATACATCGTATCGGGCACAGCACAGAACAGTCCCTTTCCCAAGACGACTGCAAAAATTCGGCTGTGATGATTAGAGAGAGGCACAAGATGTGAAGATTCTGAATGCTTATGATCACATCATGCCTTAGAAATAAAAAGACCCAGGGAGCTTTACTTTACATTGTTTTATTCATAATATCTATTTTGATAAAGCTATTGTTTACCTAGGAGCAAGTGTGAGCGTTATGCCATTCTCAACCTACACCAACCTTGGTTTAGGAATTTTATCTCACACTAGGTTAACCATCGAACTGGCTGACCGAACCATAAAACAACCAAGGGGTATTGCCAAAAATGTGCTAGTAAGGATAAGAAAATTTATTTTCCCTATAGACTTTATCATCTTGGACATACCCGAGGTTGACAATGTCCCTTTAATCAGCGGACAATAATTCTTGTCAACTGCCCATTCCAAGATTGATGTCTTCAAAAGGAAAATTACTTTAAGGGTAGAGGAAGAAATACTTGTTTTTAAAAGTATTAAGCCTGCTGCTAGCATAATCAAAAGGGTCTTTGTGATAAAAAATCTTGATTCAAAAACAGAGCTTATAGGAGAGGGTGATGAACCATTCGATCCAACTTATGGTAACTACATAGAATTAAATGATTTGGACACACCCCTAGAACCTAAAACGAATCGAGATGTTGATTTTGAGCCAACTTTTGTTAAAACCGACTCTTATAAAATGAATTTTTCTTATGTAATCGGGTATAAGTATGTTAACGCTGACCTCCTCCCTTCCTTGTTCCTTAACTTAATGTCCAAAAGCTTTTATTATTCCATGATTAAGAACAAGGATGAAGAGAAGAGTCATGCCGAAACTTTGATCAATATACCTGTTTTCGTCAGAAGTTTTTCTATTATCACAAGTTTTACCATCATTGACGGTGATGATATAACAAAAGACATTGTGCTCGGCATGAACTTTTGCAAGAAGTACGCATCATGCCAAATGATTATGAAGAAATTCGCACATGGGGATGAGTGTGAGCAAATTGATGATGAATAGAAGAAGGAAAAAGGTCAAACTTAAAGACCAGCTGAAACAAAAATTCTTCTCGGGAGACAACCCAGTCATTTTAATTATTTGTCGCATTTTAATTATTTGTTTCACGAGTCGGTTTTTCTAGACACTCTATACGGCGTATCGAACCCCTCTGGATACGGCGTATAGACGTGTCTAGACGTTATCAGTTTTAAAAACTAAATATTTAATTTCTAAGTATTTAATTGTTTTTACAGGAACCATACAGCGTATCCTAGGGTTTGGGATACGGCGTATTGATCCCTGTATATTTGTGTGTTCAATTATTTTCCTGTACCATTGTAGCGAGATAGAAATTGCACTTGTCTTCTAATCTTTTATGCAGGTACTTGCTGAAACTATGATATGATATATTCTGAAAAGGACATGTGTTGAACTTATCAGGGCATTCTGAAGCCCTAGTCAACACACTTTTTGCTCAAGAACTCATCTTGGAGAATTATCAGGAGCAAAACATCAGGGAGTTTTCCGTTCTAATTCTATTTTTCCTTATTATTTAATTGTTTTATCTATACAATTAAGACGTTGTATAATTTAAGTGGGGGGATGGAGAATTAGAAACGTACTTGTCTTTTTTTTTACAAAATAACATGCAAAGTGCTTAAAAATAGACCAAATTTTGAAAAAATTTAGTATGACTTTTGTAAAAATCACTAGTTACATTACATAGCATACTATAACCCTTGATACATATTGTGAGAATTAAGCCTATTCCATTTCCAATTGTTTACCTAAAAATTCCACAAATTTATGAGTGTGCCGGTGATGTAGTGGACTTTAGAACTTGGCCTGGTATATCACTCGAGACCGTAACGATGAGTACTATGGATTTAGATGGAGGAACATGTTCAACTGATAAATTTCTAAGATTAAACCAAATAGCCTACATGTCGTAAAATTAACTAACTACACTGGTTAGTTACATCTCGTGTAACCCTTTGATTACTTTTATTTTTAGAGTAAAATCCCCTAGAACAACCTGTTGAGCCATTCCATTCTTTTTCTACACTATATTATATGTTACACCTTTGCACCTTAGCCTACCGTGTAGATTAAGCCTATTTTAATCAAAGTTTCTAGTTGTTTTCGTGTAAAGTTTTGTGTTTCCAGTGTCAAAGTGAAAATTTTCTATCTCTGTAATGGTCGGGAAATTTCACAATGACATGGGAAAAATATGTAACTCGTAAGTTTCGCTACTTTCGCTACTATAAATCATGTCCGAAGAAGAGTGTTTACAAGAAAAAATTATCGTATGAATTATGATTAGTGAAGACGGTTTATCAATAAACCGATTCATGATGTATTGCGAAAAAAAGGAATGAAGAAAAATAGTCGGTTCAAAAGAAGCTTATACCAAAGGAATCACTTGGAAGGATTGATTATTCATTGATACGTTACAAAAATCAACGATGTAAAGTCTTGTAAAAAGTGGCCGATATCACCACTTATTCTGTAAAAGTATGTAAAGATCGGGATGTAAGGGAAGTTGACCGTTATGGGAACGCCAACTTAGGTTGTCTTTGTCATTTCTATGATCGAGGCGTTTGTATATATGTTCAAGTCTTTGTCATAGAACAGTTAGGGGAAAGTTACTAGCAACCGTACCTTATTTGTTGGTTTAATCTATTTGTTTCGTAAATTTTGTCTAACACCCATTTTACTTCCCTTTCCTAGCAATTAACCCTAGTGTCTACTCGAACGAGGACTTATACGAGCATGCATGTCTATTCAATTGTTATGGCCATGTATGCATGTCTCAACTGCTTTGTTGGACGACGACTTTCGATGAAAGTTAGAAGCTCCCTTCCCTATATCGTTCTTCATCCTAACCACTGGTTAAACATGAACAGGGATGTGATTGGATTGTATATGTCTATTCCGTCGTTACGGCTATGTATGTACAATGTAGCTGCCTTGTTGGTGTGGTACTTATGGTGAAAGACTGTTGAATGATCAACCCTAAGCCTTCTTAACCTAATTTATCTTTTGACTTGTTTCTCCTTATCTTTAGAGGTGGGGATGTGTATCCTTGCCAAGCCTATGATAGAAAACTAATCACGACCAAGCAATTGAGCGTACCAATTAAATGTTGCACCCTAGATTAGTTGAGTGATCTGAGTGTTTTTATTTCAAGATAACTATTCAAAGATACAGTAAATCAAGTAAATTGGGAATGATATCACTGATGATTAAGATCGTAGCTGCAATCTAAGGAATCAGATTAATAACGCGTATCGACCTTGCCCCAAAATATGGACGTATTCGAGTCTTTTTCAGGTCATTATATATAGAAGACTCAGAATATGAGTTTTTCATGTGTGCAAATATCATTTTCTGTATCCATTACTAATTGAAGGAGAATTTTAGAAGAGATGATCAGCCACCAAGGTCATAGCATTGATTCACGAATCCATAGAAGACCATCATGGAATTTTTTACTTTTAGTCGTTGATTTTCATTGTTTGATTACGCTTGTATAATTACAATAGTTGTGGGCTAATACCCTCGGGTATTAGCCATCTTAATGAAAGTTTAATGTTTGGTTTGTTTTAAAATCGATTTCTTAATTTATCGTTGATTGTTTAATTACGTTTATCACCTCATACGTTTTTATGTGTTTGAATATGCGACCTATCATTCAACTGGATCTGGTGATACGGACCAAGTAATCTAGATACCGGGATAGCTCTCCATATCGTGTTTTATATTACTGGACCAATAGGATCACAAATAACGTTTTATCTTTATCTTTGAATTATGTGTTAGGTTGACCGGTTAGGTGACCATTTATGTTTCAGCAATTAACGCTCTTATTTAACTGATATATTTGTATAGTGCGGACTACCAGTATATAAAACACCGTCAAACAATAAGTGGGTAAAGTTTTGTTGGGCTAGGGTTTTAACTGGATCACCACTGCTTTGATTCCCTAAGATAGATTATAATTAAACTAAAGGATGCTTTATGCGAATGCGTTAATTATGACAGGATTAATCGTGTCTTGGTCTAAGGATGATGTCCCGCCTAAGTCTTAAGAATGATATGCTTCTTCGAGATAAGTAAATCATTGCACTAAAACAAACAAAACGACATTGAACTGGATTTAATATGGTTAATACAATTTTCTATCATTTGGCTTGTATCGCTTTTCTATCTTCTAATTTTCTTTTTTTGTGTTTATTGTCTATTGAATTGATAATTGTCACCACCAAACCTGTGCCAGTCTCTCGGGCTGAAAAAACCCCATATCATTAAACAACGTATATAGCATAGGCTTAACCAGTAAACAGACTAATTAAAACTAATTAAAATACTGATAGAATTTAGGATTAATGTTTCACTCTTAGTGTTCAACACCCTACTTACCGCGAAACTCCATCTTGACCGGGTACACTGCTCGTTAAAGTGTTGTTTTAGGTTTATCGGCTAAATATAAATTTAAAACTTAATAATCAAATAATTGACCATACACGACAGCACATCAGTGCTTAAGTATGCGACCTATCATTTAACTGGATCTAGGAATACAAATAGAGCGTTAGCTAGATTCTAAGATAGCTTTCCATATCTGCAATATATACATCTATAATAATAGGATCACAAATATTGACATGTCTTTGCCTTTGGTTTAGTGAACAAGTTGGACTAGAAGGTGACCTAGGATTAACAAATAACGTTCTGATTCCTTGGGTACAGAAATATGGACAGGGAACTACTGTAATATAAAGAGTCGTTTAAGCAGTAAGTTAGTAAGTCGTGATTGAGCTAGAATTTAATAAGATCACCATTATTATCTTCTAAGATGGATTATAAACCATGAGTACTTTATGCGGATGTGGTTAGTTGAGACAGAATTGCCAGATCTAGGTTTTAGGAAGAAGTACCGCCTAAATCTAGGAATGATATATCAACAACGAGATAAGACAATCATTGCACTTATAAACTAAAACCTGCATTTTATTAGATTAAATATGGTTAATACATTTTACTTAAATTAAGCTTGACCGCTTGTCTATCTTCTAATTGTCAACTTGTGTGTGTTAATTGCCCAATCTCAGTCTAGGTAAACCAAAACTTGTGTTAGTCTCTCAGGCTGAAAATCCCCTTTTCGTTAGTTTAGGTTTAACTTAGGTATAATATAGAATAAATTAGGACTAACTTAGATAACTAAAATAATGGTAGACTTAAGTATTAACACTCGCTTTTAGTAATCGACACCCTACTTACCAGCGAACCTACAACTGATCGGGTACACTGCCCGTTAGTGTTGTTTTTAGGTAAAGTCGGCAAAATATAAATAGTAAAACTTGATAATAAATATTACCTACGTACAATGACACATCAAGTTTTGGCGCCATTACCAAGGAGTGAGTTTGTTTAATTCTTGTTTTTTAGTGTTTTAGTTTAGATTTAACATAATTTAGATTAGTGTAATTTAATTTTTAGATTTTTGAGTCTTTGTCTCGGTGTCGGGATCTTCCATCCGTGTTTTTGTGTGTCTGTTTAATTTTTATGCACTGCATAATTTTGCATATTTGTTTGTTTTTCTGCATTGTTTTTCTTTTCTGTTACCGTTATGGTCGAATAACCGATATGGCGTATTCACCTAGTTGAATACGATGTATCCCCATTTCATAACCAATATAGTGTATGATCTTAAACAGATCAATACTGCGTATCGACCATCTGATACAACGACAAACTTATAATTTTAGTATTCGGGTTTGGCATTAATTTTTTTCTAATATACGTTTTTTCAAACTGATTCTATTGACAATTTTTTGGATCTTTTCAGTAGATAAGATTAAGGTAATTAAGGAAGAATCCGAAGCACTAGGGTTACTCATAATCGATGATGATTTGTTTACTTGTGATACACCTCTTGGGGTGATTTTTAATGAATTAAACCGATTAAGTGGAATGGATGACGATTTGTTTACTAACGATGTGAAAATTCCTGAGCTTTCTTATTCCCTAAGTGTTGAGCAACAAATGGATAATTTATATAATGGGAATCTTGATGTTTATGAAAGGAAATTGTATTATAATGAGTGTGAAAAAATGTATGCAGAAGCGGTGATTTTCATTAATAAGAGATTGGTAAGGTTGATTGATGTAACTGTGGAGCAAAGGCTAGATTTGAAATGTGGTGATCATACGATGGTAAGTAATGAAGTCAAGGAAAGTGTGATTGCTACGTGGTTGATCCGGAGTTACAAAAAGCAATTTGATGAGTACATGTAAATTAAGAAACAAAAGGAGGTATATGGACTTGCGTCGGTATGGAATACGATCCATCAAACATTGATTTTGGTGAATGGTTGGCTTCAAAGTTTAGTAATTATATGATGATGGATTGGTATACGAAGAATGCGTTATGGATTTATTGGACAAAAGGGGATGATGAAGAAGTGATACAGATGATGAGCTTTCTAACCTTGGAGATGGAAACTTGATTGAAGAAAATGAGATTGCTCTTTAGGATCGATACTGATATATTTCACTTTGAAACACCTCTATGTGAAGCATTGAAGGAATTTATTTATCTGCTTAAGATTGATATGGATCTACTCACCGATGATATTCTAGGATTCAAGACTTACGATGAATATAAAGATGCTTGGATATATGAATGGAACAAAGTCGTTCCATGGGTGGCTAATATGCCATGGTTGGATTATGGACCTTGGATGTAACCTAGTGACGATATTGAACATATGTGCAAGCTGTTTTGTTTTAAGAATGGACATGCTAAGTGGCTCACATGCAATTGGAAAATGGAAAAATATTGCAATGGTGAAGATTTACCTCCACCCGGAGTAATTCAGGAAGGAGACATGATTACTTGATGAGTTTATGAATGGTATAGTGAATCTTAAAGAGGTCGTAAGTCAAAAGGTCGAAGCTTTAAAATAGTAAGCAATTCTTTGAAGGACGAATGAGGTAGATGAAGAAACCTGTGACAATGCTAGGACCCTTTTTCGCCTAGTGATGAAATGGGTGGGGACTTGAGCATGCAAACCACATAGGAGCCGATGCTAATTCTAACTATAACCCTTATCTGGATGTTTCTAAAATATTTAATCATGGTGCAGGAACGAACAATGAACAGTTTGATGAACACGAGCTTATAGTAAATGACGATGATGACATTGGTGATTTAGAAGACTACTTAATTCGAAAAGACCCTCCTTACTATGTTAATGAAGAAGAAGAAAGATCCAAGGAGAGAAGATGCAAGTTACTTAGAATTCCTTACGTGAAATCACCAACATGCAAATCAGATAAGTTTGAGGTAGTTAAATATTCATTCGGAGCAGCGGAGGAATATGTCACAATCAAGAGATACGAATATGAAATTTGGGTCCAAACCGAAGAAAACGTATCTCAAGTCTACAAGATAATTTTTTGATAGAATGAGAAGGTTGGTCCGTGATACGTACCAATGTAGAGCTGGAAGCAAGAGTCTTACTAAGGACTTTCTGTAAATAAAAGTGCTTGCCTAGAGACAACCCGAAATGTATTTTCAATTTTGTTATCGAGTCTGTCTTCCCAGACTGTCGATACGGTGTATCCAAACTTAATGGATACGTCGTATTGACTATCTAGATGTTATCCATTTTATTTTTCTGCACATAAAAACTTTATTGTCAGATTTGTCGATACGGCGTATTCGTTAATCAAATACAGCGTATTTGACATCTGACTCATACTTAGGATTTTTAATACAGGTCTTAATATAGGGTATCCTGAAACATGGATACGGTGTATCGACTTCATGTACAGTTTTTGTTTTTAGTTTTTATTTTAACCGACGATTATCCGTAGATAGAATTGCATTTGTTTTCTGAGCATTTATACATGAACCTTACTGGACGATTAAATGAATTTGGAGTGCTTATTTTCTGGAATTCTATGTGTGTTGTAGTCATGCTGGTATTCAAACTCATTTACAACACAAATCCTTGCTCATATACATAACATGGAGGATCATACGAAGCAAATCTCAAGGGAGTTTTCTGTTCTAATTCTTTATTTTCCTATTTTTCATGTTATATTTATACAACGAGGGCGTTGTATATTTCAAGTAGGGGGAGGAGAATTAGAACACTTACTTGTCCTTTATTTTCACAAAGAATATACCTAATTTATGTAAAATTAAAAAAATTAGCATATTTTTTGTGAAATTATTAGGTACATGACCCGTACACATAACCCTAATTTTTAATTGTGAGGATTTAGCCTTATCCATTTCCTACATTTTACCTCAAATTAAACAAAAATATGAGTGTGCCGGTGACTGTAGTAAACTTTATAACTTGGCTTGGTATACTACTCGAGGCCACAATAATAAGCACTATTTTTAATATATGGAGTGACTTTTCTAAACTAGTATATTTCTAGGATTACACCAAAAAGCCTATACATACTGTGATATTAAGTAACCACACTGGTTGGTTAACCCCCGTATAAACCCTTTTGTTTACTCTCATTTTTAGAGTAAAGATACCCCTAGAAAAACCTGCTGAGCCATTCCTTTCTTTTCTTACACCACCAAATTATGTTTCGTTACACCTTTACACCTTAGCCTACTTTGTAGATTAAGTCCTTAATCAGTTGCTAGTTGCTTTTGTGTAAAGTATTGTATCTCCTGTCGCAATGCATATTTTCTATCTATGGTTAGGTCAGGAAATTGCATAATGCAATTGGGTATGTGAAAGTAGTTTATTTTAGTACTCGTGTAGTTACTACTTTCACTAGTATGATCGGATATTAATTATTCATATTTATCATGTTCGTGAAGTGGTGAAAAATACACCTTTATTCATTTTATTGGTTTATGTTTAAAAAAATTGAATAAACAGAAAAAAGAGGAAAAAGGACAGGTTTGTGAGATAATCGGTTCATCTAATCTTAACCGATTCAATTATTTATGATGATCGATTATTCGTTGGTACGTGTTATAAACCAAAGATGTAAAGTTTTGTTATATATTATTTTTAGTTGGTCGCAGTATAAACCAAGTATGTATTTTCATGTATCAAGTGGTAGATATCGCCACTATTGTTGTATAGTATGTATATTATGGATGATTGGGAGTTGGATGCTACGGGAACACCAACTAAGGTTGTTTTCATGAAAAGCATAAGTTAGTCTAATTTATGTCTTTTTATGGGTATGTTTAGGAAAGTAGCTAGCAACATTGTTCCTTATCTATTTGGACTTAATCTATTTGTTTGTTTTATTTTACACCCAATTTTCCCATGACTAATTCCCAACCTTTGGTTTTCTAGAATGAGGGAGTAAGAAATCACATATGTCTCATTTATAGATTTGTCTGTGTATGTGTGATTTTTTCGCCCTTGTTGGTGTATTACTATTGGGAAAGGATTAGTTATCCCCTACCCTTTATCATTCTTCATCCTAAACTTTGGTTTTACTCGAATAAGGATTTGAGCAATCATGTATGTCTATTTTATGGATTTAAAAGTGTATATGTGATTTTGTCGGCCTTGTTGGTTTACTACTATTGGTAAAATTACTTGATCATGTTCTTTAGCATATTCGAGTTAAGGACTGAGCAATGGGAAGTGTCGCGGTCATGTTTGGGCGTGCATTTTTCATTTTGTTGCCTTTTCTAGAATATTGGTATCGATAGAGATTGAAAAGAATGATCAAACCCTTAAACCTTGACCCAATTTACATTTTTAGACTTGTTACTCCTTAGCTTTAGTGGTGGAGATGTGTATCCTTGCCAAGCTTATGATAAAATATTCATCACGACCGAGCAATTGAGCGAATTACTTAAATGTTACCACATAGATTAGTTGAGTGATTTGGTGTTTTCATTTTCCCTTTTCGTGAGGTGTTTGGTTGTGTGCTAGTAATTAAATGAAAAAATTGCTTAAAGGAAAAATCTTAAACCTTGGTTTGGGATACATTTTCATAAGTTTTCTAAAGTCTACTTGAGGACAAGTAGGATTCATGTAGGGGAATATTTAATGACATCAAATAATGTCTATTTTATAGCATCATCTATCCCAGCTATATTGCTCATTTTACATTATTTATGCATGAATTTATACTTAATTGCTTATATTTGTTATTTATAGTAATTATCGAGCAAAGAGTGAAAGTTAATCAAAAGACACGCATTTTGAAGCATAAACAAAGAAATCATAAAGACTACTGTTCTGAAAACTAATACACCGTATCCATCAAGGAAGATACGGCGTATCCGTGCCTTATACTTCACTCATCATCCATGAAGAATGATCAATATGTCGTATCCATAGGAAAGCCATACGTCGTATTGGATTACAAGTCATGGAATATTCTGGAATATAATAATCATGAAGCCCACTCTAAGAAACCCCAATACGTCATATTGAACTCCTTCAATACGACGTATCGACCAAATTCCAGAGCCTATAAATACCGAACCCTATAAACGAATTTTAGTGTGCAAAAATATACCAAAGACTGAGAAGAAGGCATTAACCACCAGGTTTGATTTTTAGAAGAGAAAAGAAGCCACAAAGGTCTCGCAACGCAATTCAATCCATAGGAAACCCGTGTAATTTCTATACTCTAAATACGCGTTTGGTTTTTGATATCGTTCATTATTGTTTAGTTTACCTTAATCATTCATCTATGACTAGTTACAATGGCATTGGCTAATACCGGTGTTGGCCATGTTTATGGTAATTTAACGTTTGGTTTATGTTTATCTCAATTGCATCTTATTCGTTATGTGTTATTTTATGTTTATCAATTTATACTCGTTTACGTGCTTGAGTGTGCGACCTATCATTCAACTGGATCTAGGAATACAAATAGAGCATTAGCTAGATGCCAGGATAGCTCTCTATATTTGCAATTTATATATCTAGAGTAACAGGATCACAAATATTGACATGTCTTTGCCTTTGGTTTAGTGAACAAGTTGGACTAGCAGGTGACCTAGGAACAACAAATGACGTTCTGATTCCTTGGGTAAAGATCTAGACAGTGGACTACTAGTTTATAAAGAGTCGTTAAGCAGTAAGTTAGTAAAGTCTCGATGAGCTAGGATTCAATAAGATCACCATTATTGTCTTCTAAGATAGATTATAATCAACCATGAGTACTTTATGCGGATGTTGTTAATTGTGACAGAATTGCCAGATCTAGGTTTTAGGAAGAAGTACCGCCTAAATCTTGGACTGATATATCAACAACGAGATAAGACAATCATTGAACTTATAAACTAAAACATGTGTTTTATTAGATTAAATGTGGTTAATAAGTTTTCCTTACATTAGGTTTGATCGCTTCTCTATCTTCTAATTGTCAACTTGTGTATGTTAAATGCCCAATCTCAGTATAGGTAAACCAAAACTTGTGCCAGTCTCTAAGGCTAAAAACTCCCTTTTGCGTTAGTTTAGGTTTAACTTATGTATAACATAGAAAAATTAGGACTAACTTAGATAACTAAAATACTGGTAGACTTAAGTATTAACACTCGCTCTTAGTATTCGACACCCTACTTACCAACGAACCTACAACTGATAGGGTACACTGTCCGTTAGTGTTGTTTTTAGGTAAAATCGACAAAATATAAATAGTAAAACATGATAATCAATATTACCTACGCACAATGACACATCAATAGACCAAGAACCCAAAAGTGGGTAAATGATTTTGAGTGAGGTGCGCTGGCCATGTGTCAGCGCGTGGCCAGTGCGCTAAAGACGTGAAATCATTTTTTGGGTTCTTGGCTTTTTAATTACCCGCTCTTGTTAAACCCCCAATCATACTTCACGCTATTACCTTTCAATCATTCTTATACTCAAGGTCAACTAACTGAAATAACCATTTGATAAATGCGTTTGTGAAGTATTTAAAAGCCTTTCGCTTATCCGATATTGTAAAGAGAGAAAAGAATTATCGAAAAGGGGTATTTTGGGTATTCCTCAAAGTGTAACTAGCTTAGTTAGGATCCAACTAAAGGTTTAAAATAGCTAGTTAGGTTACAAGAGAATATTCTTGGAATATTTTTTGCTTGGAGAGAAAGGGGAAAGATTTGAAATTTGAAATTCAAAATCATTAACCACGTGTTGGATAAGAGAGAATGGGTTTCACTGAGTTGACATGAGTTGGCATGATGCGATCTAAGGGATCCTATTGATCTTGCTTTAAAATGGATGATGAGGATGTGAAAAAGAGAGGTAAGAAGGATTGGTGAGATGGCAAGATCAATGGTAGAAAGAGAGGTGTGTTTGTTGTGTGAGTAAGAAGTGTATGTTTGTGAGAGGAAGTGTGTTTGTTAAGATGAGAGTTCAATCTAAGGGTTGATAAAAGAATGAGGTATATTGAATTGATGAGGTGGCTTGATCAAGGGTAGAAGATAAAGTGTGTTTGTTGTGGTTGTTTGAAATCAATCCAAGGGTGGAGAAAAGAATGAGGTAACTTAGATTGATGAGATGGCTTGATCAAGGGTGAACATGAAGGTATGTGTGTGTGTGAAATTCAGATGTTGTGAAGGAGAATCTGAATAGTGAATGGCTGGTGGAGAATGTTTTGATAAGATGTGGAGGAGCCTTTGTTTGGAATGTAAGGACACGAAGTACAACAAGTACAAAGAAGGTAAATTATGTAAGGTAATGTGAGTTGGCATGTGGGTGTTATTTGGGGAAGGTTTATGTATAGAAAAGTTTAGGCTTGAAGGTTTGAAGATAAAGA
>BQNB010082558.1:0-29296 GCA_026074375.1 Tanacetum coccineum
ACCCAGATAAGGTAATATATTCAACCTCTGTACTCGAAATCGCAGTCCTCTTTTGCTTATTAAAAGACCAGCTAACAAGTTTATCACCTAAGAATTAAGCGCTTCCTAATGTATTGCGTCTAGTGTCGTGACAACCTGCGTGATTTGCGTCTGCATATGCTGTTAAAGACATATCGGTATCCTTCGAGTACTAGAGTCCCATATTAATGGTTCCCTTTATGTATCGAAAGATCCGTGTAACCGCATTTAAGTACTTTTCGGTAGGCTTTGCTTGATACCGGGCACATACGCAGACTACATAAATAAGGTCGGGTCTACTGGATGTCAGATACATGAGGGATACAATCATGCCACGGTAAAGTGTAGCATCAACTGGTGTCCCCTGTAGATCTTCATCTACTTTATTCTTTTCAACCATGGGTGTGTCTACAGAATCACTAGATAACAAACCATATTTTTTAATAATTTCAGAAGCATGTTTTGATTGGTTTAGGAAGATTCCTCTAGGACTTTGAGAAATTTTTAATCCTAAAAAGAATGACATATGCCCCATCATTGACATCTTGAACTTAGTGGTCATCTGATTAGCAAACTCATTACACAAAGCATTATTAGTGGATGCAAATATTATATCGTCAATATAAATTTGTACCAGCAATAATTCGTTCCCTACTTTCCGCGTGAAGAGTGTCGGATCAACTACACCTTTGGAGAAATGTTGTGAAATGAGGAAACTTGACAGAATGTCGTACCATGCACGTGGTGCTTGTTTGAGACCGTAAAGGGCCTTTTTGAGCTTGTACACATGTGATTATATTCCTGATCAACAAATCCTTCTGGTTGAGAAACATAGACCTCTTCCTTGAGCTCGCCATTTAAGAATGCCGTTTTAACATCCATTTGGAAAATCATCATATTCTTGTTGGTTGCATTTGCAACGAAGATACAAATGGCATCTATTCTTGCAACTGGTGCAAATGATTCCTCGAGATCAATTCCTTCTTCTTGCCTGAACCCTTGAGCAACTAATCTAGCCTTATTATTTAGTACCCCGCCAAAGTCATCTGTCTTGACCTTATAAATCCATTTAAGTTTGATCAGCATGACTTTATCTAGACACGGCACCAATTCCCAAACTTGTAGTCTTTTAAATTTATGAATTTCTTCTTGCATTGCATCGATCCATGATGGTTCGGTCATTGTTTGTTTGAAGTTCTTTGGTTCTACAGAAGTTAGGAAGGCATCAAAGTAACACCACATGGTGTCGGTTTTGAGTTGCTTTCTGGTGGAAACAGAACGAGAAAGATCGTCGGTCACGTTTGCTATTGGATGATCCTTAGTCCATCTACCAGTCATTTCAAATGAAGTGTGGGATGGTCTCACATTAGATGATGATCCTTGAGAAGTCGAGTCTTCATGAAGAAATTTGTGAAGAGGATCATCATGAAATAGTGGTGTTTTAGTGAGTCTTTAACTCCTTGAGAAATAATTGAAGAATATTCTTGATCTTGTGTTGATGGGATACTTGATGATGGTTCTTCTTGGCCAATGGACATAGACACAGGTGAATCATCTATTTTAACAACTCTTGGTGCAGCAGCTACTGAAACTGTAGAGACAGCAATAGTTGGAGGATTTGAGTATTCATCGAACAAGGTTGGAATAAAGTATCCCAATCATCTCTTTTTAGTGGATTACAAGGTTGTTGAGGAATAATGTTTGGTACGAGTCCTGAATTGGATGCTGCAGGAGTCAAAACTTGAAGCCCGGGTCCTGAACCGAATTGTTCAGAAGCCATTACTGTCAACTCATCGAACGTCACATGAATAGTTTCTATAATTTTACGGGTTCTCCTGTTATAGATTCTGAAATCTTTCTTTGCTGGCGCGTATCCAATGAAAATACCAATATCGGCCTTTTCATTTAATTTACCCAAGTCTTTACTGTCATTGGTTGGATAACAAAGTGAACCAAAGACATGAAAGAATGATAAATCTGGTTTCTTGTCGTGCATCGGCTCATATAGAGTTTTGTTGTATCAGAGATGAATCAGAGAACGGTTTTGGGTATAACAAGCTGTGTTTATTGCTTCGGCCCATAGGAACATATGAGCTTTTGAAAATATCAACATAGTGCGGGCAGCTTCCACAAGAGTTCGGTTTCATCTTTTGACAATGCCATTTTGTTGAGGAGTGCGAGCAACTGAAGTTTGATGCGAAATGCCGACATTTTCATAAAATCATGAAGAGTCTGATTAACAAATTAAGTTCCATAAAAATACTTAGACTCTTTTTCTTTAGACTCTGTTTTGAAAACAGTTAACGTTTGTGATAAAGACTCCTTTTCTTTGACATTATTAGAAAGAGTTTCTTTAAGAGTATCGATCTCTTGCTAAAAAGCCACAAGCTTTGCATTTCTATCGCGAATTAAATCATCCATTTGAGAATCTATTAATTTTTCTCTTTGATTCAAATCTACATTAAGTCTTTGTTCAAAAATGGCGATTCGTTCTTTGTATCTCTCAAGCTCAGCGGTTAATGATTCATTTACCACTTTATTTGTGTTAGCCGTGTTTTTAGTAAAGTGATAGTCATTATTGATCCCGAGCCTAAGGGGATACTGATGATGAGTTCTTCTTGTCCATGGAACATGATACACAAAAACAGGTGAAATCATCCTATTTTATATGAAGTAACAACTACATCATGCGAGAGTGCAGCAGCTACTCAAACCTCGTAAGACGACAAGCGCAATTACGTTCTGGCAAGGATATCTTGACAGTACATTCATCAAAACCACCCATTCACTCGAACAAGGAGAGGGAAAGCGCGTGCGTGCGCGCGAGCGAGCATCTCTATTTAGTGGATTACAAAAGGTTTTTGGAGGAATAATGTTTTGGTACGATCATGTAACAGGATGTTTGCAGAGTCAAAACTTGAAAAAAAAAATTGCTGCTTAAAAAAAAAAAGGAGAAAAAAAAGAGAAGTGGTGAAAGATAAAAAGGTTCGATCTTTGCGTGGAGTGTTATGGGGTGATATTGAATAAGGGGTTTGTTAAAAAAAAAAAAAAAAAAGTTTTGAATTTTTGGAGAAAAAAATTCAACTGATCCAGCATAGTTAATACGCGGCCAACGGCTCCAAAACCGAATTCCTGTCATAATAAGACCACATACATCACTACCCTGTCAACTAAAATCCTCAAACGTCAACAATGAAATTTCTATAAATATTAACGGGTTCCTTCCCCTGTTTATAGATTCAGAAATCTTTCTTTGGCAGGCGCGTAATCCAGATAGAAATACAAATATCGGATCGGTCGGACGCCTTTTCATTTAATTTTCCAAGTCTTTACTGTCATTGTGTAGGATAACCAGTGAACCAAAGACAGAAAGAAGATAAATCTGGTTTCTTTCGTAGCATCGTCTCATAAAGAGTTTTTAGTCAGTAGTCAAGATGAATCAGAGACGGTTTTGGGTATAAACAATCTGAGTTTGATGCTTTTCGGCCGCATATGAACCTATGAGCTTTTGAGAAAATATCAACAAAGTGCGGACGTGGGCTAGCATTCCACAAAGATATCGGTGATCGTCTTATGACAATGCCATTTTGTTAGATCCTCTGTATTGCGAGCAACTGAATTTGATGCGTAATGCCGATCGATGTTTTACATAAAATCATGATGAGTCTGATTAACAAATAAAGTTTTCCATAAAAATTACTTATAAGGACTCTTTTTCTAGAACTTCTGTTAGAAAACAGTTAAATCGTTTGTGTGATAAAATACTTTTTCTTTATCTTTGACATATATAGAAAGAGATTCTTTAAGAGAAATGCGATCCCCCTACTCTCTGCAAAAAACAAAGCCACATCTATAACTTTGCATTTATCTTCGCGAAATAAAATCATTCCCATTGAGAATCAAATAATTTTTTTCTCTTTGATTCAAATCATACATAAAGATCGATCTTCAAAAGAATTCCCAAGAACACAAGGCTCCAAGACTCAAGACGTCACAAGAAGGATCCACAATTGAATGACCACCCCTTAGGGGGAGATTGTTAGCCGTGTTTTTAGTAAAGGGATAGTCATTATTGATCCCGAGCCTTGTGTAGGAAAACATAGTTTACGGGAATCTCTCTTAAGCTAATAAGGCCTAGTTGTTGGGCTTAAAGCCCATTCTTAGCTTGGTCCGGCCCAAATGACATATAAAAAAGCCCACAAGGCTTATCCACTCTATGTACTATTTAAAGCCCTCTCCAAGTGTGGAGAGGGTGTTGCTTCTCATTTTTCTTTCTAGTGCAAGTAACCATTCTCTCTTTTATTTCTCTCTCTAGTTCTTTCTCTCTCTAAAATCTTTTCTCTTATTTTGTATTTATGGTGATGAAATGATATCATCTAACATGTGGTATCAAGAGCCAAGGTTAGGTTTAGTGTTCTTGTTGTGGTTTATCTTCTAGCTTATTTCTGGCTTATCTATAAGCGTATTTATTTCTAGCTTATTTTGTTTTTTAACTCGTAATACCTTTTTTAATTTTCAAAAGTTTAAATTGGTTTAAGTTAACAAAGTTTGTCTATCATTTGGGCTTATATATATCTCGGTATCAGTTGGGCCTATATTTTTCTTTTTGTTTGAATCTGTTTTAGTTAAAAACGTTTAATCAACGTCTTCATATGTTGGTTTTTTTTGTTCAACTTTTCTTCTTGGTCAACACATTTTAGCTCACTGTTCCCATCTTATTAGTAGCTTATTTGTAGTCATTTTTCGTGGCTTATTCTTTGTGGTGGAAAAAGCTTATTTTGGTATAAAAGCTTATTTACAAGCTTATTTCTTGGGTTGGCTTATATCATCTTGTGGTCCACACCGGTTGAGACAAGAGGTGTCATAGATCCATCTTTTAAACAAGGAAGGACTGTTTCAGTTTTTTGTTGGTTTCTCAAGAAGACAAGACAAAAGAAAAGACGTTGTACACTTAGAAGGACATCGAATTCGTAGCTAGTTCTTTTGTCAACCGAACTCGCAACACTCTTTCAAGTGAACCGAACTCGCAACTCCTTTTTCAACCAAACTCGCATTTCTTTCATGATCCGAACTCGCAACATTTCTTTCATGAATCGAACTCGCAACATTTCTTTCATGAAACGAACTGGCAACATTTCTTTCATGAACCGAACTCGCAACACTCCTTCAAGAACTGAACTAGCAACTCTTTAGAAGGAACCGATTAATCAAATCCAATAGGAAACGAATTAACAATAAAACAAGGGCAAACTATACACGTTTCAAGTCGTTTTGGGATTTTCGGTTTCATGTGACGGTTAACTACAGGACTTATAACATATTCTGTTGTGATCCTTTACGATCAACGTGGTATATTCGGTTTTTACCGACAACAACCGTAGCATTCCGCGAGATTAAAATATAAAACATTTCATTTTTTATGAAATTCAAATCGAAGAAGAAAAGAAATTAGTGGGAAATTTTATTAATTATCAAGATTTCAAAAATGTCACATGAAGTCCCTGCATTTTAAGGTCATTTCATCTCTCGTCCTTACTTGATTATTAACCCTTCTTGTTGAATTGCTTTGCACCATTAGTCCTTATTTGAGCGTTAATCAACCGTTAATCATTTTAAGCTCAAAGTTTGTGCACCGTTCATCGTTTTTGCTCATTTTTTGTCAACAAAAGCTCAAATTCCTTAACAACAACAACGATTTATCAACAATTGTTTCACGGTTTCTTCTTGATTTTGTAAAATCCCGCGAAAGATTCAATTCTTTTCTCGGTTTAAATCTAAGACTTGTAAAATCCTATAAACGTTAATTGGTCTCAATCCACAACAACAATCACTTTACCTACTAAAGATCCTTGCATATCATTTCACATCACTTTTGCAATGTCGACTCAACAAGACATTTATGCAGCCGATTTCGAAAACCGCCCTCCTATGCTTAACAAAGAGAACTATGTTCCATGGTCATCACGTCTTCTCCGGTATGCTAAGAGTAGACCAAATGGAATGTTAATCTACAATTCTATTATGAATGGTCCATATGTCAGACGAATGATTCATGAACCAGGTGATGCAGACCGTGAAGTTCCTGTTAATGAAACCTTTCATAAGCAGACAGACGATGAACTCATTGAGAAGGAGCTTAAACAAGTTGAAGCCGATGATCAAGCCATTCAGACTATTATTCTTGGTCTTCCTGAAGACATCTATGCTGTTGTTGATAGTTGTGAAACTGCTCAAGAAATCTGGTTACGTGTTCAATAAATGATGAAAGGTTTCGATATTGGAATTCAAGAGAAGAAGTCTAAGTTGTTTAATGAATGGGAAAGGTTTACTTCCACTGATAGAGATCGATTGAGTCTTACTATCATCGTTTCTCAAAGTTGATGAATGATTTCAAGAGAAACAAATACTTTCCAGAAAAGATTGCCAGTAATCTCAAGTTCCTAAACAACTTACAACCAGAATGGAGTCGACATGTTACCATTGTTCATCAAACAAAGGACTTGCATATAGCAGATTACACTCAGTTGTATGATTTATTGAAGTACAATCAAAAGGAGGTAGATGATCTAAGAGCTTAACGACTTGCAAAATCACATGATCCGCTAGCACTCATAGCAAATTCCAACAATCCTTTCAATTATCTAGTGTTTCACCAAGATCAACCATCACCAAGTACCTACATGCAATAACCATAACCCAACAACAACAACTATAACCCATAACCATCATTCAACCAGAACTACATGCAACAACCAATGCCAAATCCTGAAGACATTACAGTTCCCATAACCGCAATGAACATGGCACTTGTTCTAATGGCTAAGGCATTCAAACTAAACTACTCAAAACCAACCAACAACAACCAGAGAATGTTGGGAATCACAATGGGTATAATGTAGTACAGAATGTCAGGAATCAGGTTGTTCATAATGCAATTCAGAATCCGGGTGTTCAGAATGTAGGAAATCATAATGGGCTAATTGTTGTTCTAGGGATTGCTAATCAGAATCCGAATAGGAATGGTAATGTTGTAGCAGCACGAGCTGAGGGTAATGTGATTGGGAATAATGGTAATCAGATAAGGTGTTACAACTGCAGAGGATTGGGTCATCTTGCTAGGAACTGCACAGTCAGACCAAGGAGAAGGGATGTTGCTTATCTTCAGACTCAGTTGCTGATTGCTCAAACGAAAGAAGCAGGGATCCAACTCCAAGCTGAAGAGTTTGATTTGATGGCTGCTGCAACGGATCTTGATAAGATTAAGTAAGTGAATGCAAACTGCATTTTGATGGCTAATTTGCAGCAAGCATCGACATCGGGTACTCAGACTGACAAAGCTCCCGTTTATGATTTAGACGGATCAGCTGAGGTACACCATTATAAAATTTTCCTATAAATATGATATATTCAATATGTTCACTCTAGCGGAGCAGATATACAGTGCTACTACGAGCCATTCATGAATACACAAGTACAATAGAATGATAGTAAGGTTATTTCTGAGGTTTCCAGTGTGGAACAAAGTAGGAGAATAGTAGATCAACATCCTGCAACTGTTGAGTAAACTCATGCTTATTTTGAACCATTATATAATAATTTGGCAATTGAAGTTGAGAAAGTCAACACAGTCAATCGCAAGTTGAGAGATAAACTAATGTGATATTGACCACTAAGCTTGCTAGTAAAAATAGAAAAGTGTTTTGACAATTAGTCAAGAAAAATATGACAAACTATAAATGGTGTTATCAAACGTTCTGTTTATCAGAGCAATGTCTTACTAGAAAGATAAATGCATTCACTTAAGGTTTCGGGTAAACAAATAACGACTTTGAACGAGGAAATTTCAAATTTAAATAACCAACTTTTGAAAGAAAAGTCAACTAATTCTTCTCTTCTTGAAGAAAAGAAAACGTTGAAGTCTGATTTCAAAATACGCAAAGACGAGCTTCTTGATAAACAAAAATCACTTGAGGAATTACGATAAAGGAATTAGATAATATTTTGGTTAAAACGGGTCAATCGATTCAAACGATGCACATGCTTTCACCTAAGCCAGACTTGTTTTACCACACCAAATAAAAAATGGCTTTGGGTTATCAAAATCTTTTTTATCTTAAGCAAGCTTGGCAGAAACAACAGAGATTGTATAATGGCAAAGTTCTATTAGAAAAACATGATCCTCCTGATGTGTATGATTCGGAGGAGACATTGCAACTTGCTGAAGAGAGTCGTTTAAAAATGAAACAATTGAACAAAGAAATAAAACTGGCAAATTATACAAAGATTAATCATCTTTCGAGGGTTTTTGTTTCTTAAACGGCCAAGTCACGTGAAGAGTTATATTTTTTCAAAATACTTCCAAAGTTGCCATGTTTCTAATAATTTCAATACCAAATGAAGAGTTTTTAGATGATACCACACCAAGTGTTGCACCAAAATTTCTAAATGAGTAAAAAAGCACCATTGTAACTCTTCAATGTGTTGTCAAACAAAAAATGAGTTTAGATATTCATAATTGGTCGTCTTCTGTTCACCAAGAGATTCACAAAATTGAAAAGGATGAAATTTTTCCTATCGTTAACCAAGTTGAAACCCCAAATCTGGGTTGCCACGAATGTTGAGTATCACGAGGGCGTTACTTCATCGATAAATAGCTAAGATATGAGAAACGACCACTAAACGTGTCATTTAAAAAGATACATTGGATTTAGCAAAATACTTGTTCATTTCATAAGCTCATGGCTTCAAATTGTTCGACAACATAAGTAAAGATTTTGGTTTATAACAAATGTCCCAAAATGTAATACGCCCCAAATCTTTAGTATTGACTCTCTCCAAAGAGTGACCCCCAATGTATCTTGGCCACCTCGTGCCGTATTGGACCTGAGAAACTGCTTAAAATGTAACATAAGTTGGTGAATTCATAGGTTTATGTATGTAAATTGTAGGACCACAAGTTTCAAGTGTATATTTAAGCAACAAATGCAAAATCATAAAAAGTAAAATTACGTTTTCATAAGCTTCATGAAACTGATAGCGTCGACATGTATAATAACAATAATTGCAAATATTACAGCCCGTGAATGATGTTCTAACCCACAACATCCCAAATCCGACATGGTATACGTTTGTTGTCCTGTAAATCGGCACAGTGAGCGCTACTCATACAAACAGGGATGTCAATCCCAAATAGATCTATTATTAACATTCGCGCTCGCAATCTAGCAATTGACCGTTCATGATAAAAGGGCTCAGTTCGGGTTATCGCTTACTTAGGCAATCACGTATCATGGTTTAAAATGTACCCACTTGCGTCCGATTTGTCAAACAAAGCATATTCTCACCCCAAATATGTAAATCATTTAAATGAATGTAAAATGTGGGGCTATGAACTCACCTTAGTAAATAGTCCTCTGAAAATGATAGTATATATCCAAGTATGAATCACACCGTCAAATACCTAAGTAAATACGGCCATTCTTAAGTCTACATTTTAGGCTAAGATCAATGTATTAAACTATAAAAATTTGCTAGTTTATGCATTACTGTTATCACTTGTGTGGTGGTGTACATGTTTAATGTATTTGTATTCACTTGATGGCTCTTGGGAAGGTATACGATTTGTCACACGGTTTACATACACGTATAAAGTTGTTTATAATATCATCTTTATTTAAATCGTAGGTTAACTTGTATATTATTCCGAATATTAATTCGTCGATATGTTAAGTGTTTATATAAATCAATTTTGTTATAAAATACCCTTATGTTTTCTATTTAATTACCAAACAGTCCCCTCTAGTTTATTAAAAATTGAGTATTTTACACTTTCAGAAACCCCTTAACTTTTCACTTGTACATATTTAGTCCTTCAACTTTACAAAGTTACACTTTAGGTCCTTATATGTTTCTAGTAGTCCCTAGAGTTTCAGAATGACCAAAAACAGCCCCTAGACTCTTCAAAAACATATTTTGACAGTTTTAACCCTTAAGTTTGCAAATTTACACTTTTAGTCCCTTAACTTGTAAAAATTACATTTTAACTCCAATTAAGATCTAACAAGTGATAATGGGTTTCATTAAGTTCCAATAAGCCATATAAGCTGGGTCTGCTTATAAATAAGCTCGGATGAGCTTATTTGGGCTTATTTGGACCTTATTGGGCCTGTTAAGGTCCAATAAGCATTTAAAAGGTCCAATTAAGATTTCAAAAGTATAAAAGCCCTTTTTAAGTCCATTTAAGCTCACTAAATCTGTTTGGCTGAAAAATAAGCTTGGGTGAGCTTATTTGAGCTTATCGGAGTTATTAGGCTATTAGCCCATAGCCTCTATACCTGTTAGTTATAAAAGGTTCTATTAAGTATTTCAACTTATTTTCTAGACTTGTTAAGCACATTTGGGTCTGTTTTCGGTTTAGGCTTATTCAATAAGCCATTAAGCTCGTTATTGGGCTTCTTGGGCCCAATAGAAACCCGAATTGTGTTCCAAACAGTTTGTTGGTCATTAAGTGACTCTTAGCCTTGTTAGTTCAATAAGATATTAAACTTGTATAAGCCCAACAATAAGCCGATAAAGCTTGTTGTGCTTTTTGGGTTTGCGTTCTGGGCTCGTTAATGGGCTAACAAGCCCGTTAGGGGTCCGGTTGGTTTCTAAAGGTATTTTAGGGTCCATGTATGATTAGTAAGCACACTAGGCCTCTAAATAAGCTAGCCTAGTTGGGTTTAAACAAACCCAATTTTGGTCCATTAGCTCATTAGTTATATCCTAGGGTTTTCAATCTTTTTGTTAAGCACTCATTAACATTTATTAGTCGCGATTTATCACATGCGTTCGTCTAATAAGTTAATGTTCGCGTTCCTCAAACCAAGTTGTCCACGTGTACTTAAAAAGTTTACACTATAGAATTTTGTTGTTTAATAAAATGAACCATGTCACATTGCGTTCTCATTCGTGCATTTTAATGAGATGTCTAAGCCTTAACTTGATGTTTAGTCATGTTTCATATACGTGTATATATATTAGCACCACACAAGATCAATCATACGTATAAATTGCATGCGTGAACCATGCATGAGTCGAGCCATGCATGCTCATGCCTACATAACTTGTTCAACACCAATGTACATGATTAAATAACTAGAGTATGAAAACAACAAATGGAAAATGACATGCAAAGCTTTGTCACGCCTTACAATGGGTCCTAGAGTCTTTAATGTGCGTCGTGTAGATAACCAATCGTTACAACCAAACCGTGTATAACCATCAGCTCAACGCTTGATACCAATCCATAACTCGTATTTATCTTTTAATACCCTTGTATGCAAACTTAAATGCACTTGTGTCCTTAGAAGGAATGTGGGTTGTGTATGGGTTCGGTTATGTGAGACCCGAATGCAAGAGAGAGTAAAATGGTATGGGTATATCCTTGAGAGGGTTAGATGAGTTTTAGAATGTGTTAGTCGAAATTGTGTGTGTATTTATAGGCAAATGAGCTAGTTAGCTTCCCTTGGTTCTTGTCTAACTAAAAACGAGCCTTGTGAGGTGGTTTAGAGGTTTTCTAGTTAATCTCAAATGGTTTCTTGCTAAACCACTAAGTACTACTCTTTATTGCTTAATATTTATACAAGATATGCTTAGATACTTGAAATCTTATGATTTATATGTTGGTTCATGCTTAGCCGCGGCATCAAGGGCAAAGGGATAGTCAAATGGTTATTAACCATTGTGTAAATGTTAGTTAGGAGACACTAAGTACTAGTTTTAATTAACCAGGAGATGTACATGTACTTAGGGATTAATATAAGATTTTCTAGCTAGCTAAATCACAAGGGACGAATTATATATTGGTTTATCTTACCCAAATTCGGCCATGGTGGTTTATTAACTCAATAATTATACAAATTTTGTGTCTAAGGAGTAAAAGTGGGTATTGGTTTGAGTCTAGGTAAGTCTAGGTATTTCCGGGGTGTGTCCAAATGTATTTTATTATGAAACGTAACCCTTTTACGTGACCAATAAAAATAAAATACGCAAAGTTTATAATTATCTTCTTAATAATTATTTATTACTTGGTTGATGTAAACCTTAATTTATTTGACGACCGTTTACATTAAATGATTATTTCTAGTCTACGCGATTTGGCTTAAAAGGTAATTTAAAAGTAAACACGTATCGGAACAAAATAAATAGTGACAAATAATAGGAGTCGTAAAATGACTTGAAATTGAGAAATGTTACAGTCTCCACCCGTTAAAAGAGCTTTGTCCTCAAAGCTTAAGACCTTGTAGTGGATGACGTAGCCTGGTTTGTGAAAACATGTGGGTATTTCTGTTTGAACGAATCTTTACATTCCCAGGTCAACTCAGGACCTCTCCTAGAATTCCAACAAACCCTAACTAATGGTATCCGACTTCGCTGCAATCGTTTGATCTCCCGTTCCATGATTTCAACGGGTTCTTCCACAAACTGGAGCTTATCGTCAACGTATACATTCTTCTAACGGCTGACTAATGTTTCGTCGAAGTAACGTTTCATTCAGATTAGACGCATGAAAGTTTATGAACTTCTGCTTAAAACTCTTGGAGGAAGTCTCCAGCGGTAGGCAACTTTCCTAACTTTGGCTAACACCGTGAAAGGTCTAACGTATCTTGGATTTAGCTTGCCCCGCTTACCGAATCGTACAACCCCTTTCCAAGGTGAGACCTTGAGCATAACCCTATCCCTAACTTCGAACTCCATCGGCTTTTGCTTCTAATCAGCGTAGCTCTTTTGTCGATCCTGAGCAGCTTGCATCCTTTGCTTGATTAGGACGATCTTTTCCGTTGTTTCTTGGATCAATTCCGGACCAGTCAGTTGAGCTTCTCCAACTTCGGCCCAGCACACCGGTGATCGACATTTTCGACCATACAGTGCCTCATAAGGTGCGGCCTTTATGCTAGCGTGATAACTGTTGTTATATGAAAACTCGGCTAGTGGCAAATGCTTAACCCATCCTTTGCCAAAATCGATCACGCAAGCACGTAGCATGTCCTCGAGAGTTTGAATAGTCCTCTTGCTCTGGCTGTTAGTTTCTAGATGGTACGCAGTGCTCATACTATATTGTCTGTACCTTACAGCTTTTGAAATGATTTCCAGAAGTTGGACGTGAATCTCCCATCACAATCACAGATAATCAAAGCAGGTATCCCATGTCTTACTACTATCCTGTTCAAGTACAACCTTGCCAACTTATCCAATAGGTCATTCTCCCTTATTGGAAAGAATTGAGCAGATTCTGTAAGTCGATCCACAATCACCCAGATGGTGTCAAAACCTTGTGATGACTTAGGTAGTTCCTAAAAATAAATAATAGAATAAATAAAGTCGTAAATGACCTGAAAATGTGAAATGTTACAGTCTCCACCCGTTATAAGAGCCTTGTCCTCAAGGATCAAGTTGCAACACTTGACGAAGGTACGGGTTTAGTGAAAAGACGCTGATACTTCTTTTAAAATTGGTCTTCACATACCCATGTGAACTCAGGACCTCTCCTCGAGTTCCATAGAACCTTGACAATTAGGATACGGCTTTGCTTCTTGAATTCTTGATCCATGATCTCTACGGGTTCCTCCACAAAACGGAGCTTGTTATCCACATAAAGTCCTTTCAATGGGACGGCTAATGGTTCATCGGAATAACATTTATTCAAGTTAGATACATGAAATGTATTGTGAACCCTGCTCAACTCTTGAGGAAGCTCAAGCTTGTAAGCAACGGATCTAACCTTTTCCAACACCTTGAAAGGTCCAACATACCTAGGGTTTAACTTCCCCTGTTTTCCAAAACGTATGACCCCTTTCCAAGGTGAAACTTTAAGCATAACTCAATCCCCAACATGAAATCCCATTGGCTTATGCTTTAAATCGGCGTAACTCTTTTGTCGGTCATGGGCGGCTTGCAGCCTTTGTTTGATTTGAATGACCTTCTTGATTGTCTCTTGAACTATATATGGACCGGTGAGTTGAACTTGTCCAACCTCGACCCAACAAACAGGTGAACGACACTTTCAATCGTAAAGTGCCTCGAATGGTGCAGCCTTGATACTAGCATGATAACTATTGTTGTAAGAAAACTCAACTAGTGGCAAATGTTTAACCCAACCATTTCCAAAGTCGATCACACAAGCACGTAGCACATCCTTGAGAGTTTGGATAGTTCTCTCGCTTTGTCCATCCGTTTGTGGATGGTATGCTGTACTCATATCCAAACTAGTATCCAAAGTCTTCTGAAGTGATCTCCAGGAATTTGATGCGAATCTAGGGTCACGATCACAAATGATCGAGACAGGTATTCCATGCCTGGTGGCTACCTCCTTTAGGTACATTCCCTCCAACTTCTCCATGAGATCAGTGTCCTTCATTGGTACGAAGATGGCAGACTTCGTAAGTCGGTCAATAATCACCCAAATGGTGTCATAACCTTGCGATGACTTATGAAGCTTTGTGATAAAATCCATTGTGATGTTATCCCACTTCCATTGGGGTATCTCGAGTTGTACCAACAAACCCGATGGCCTTTGGTGTTCGGCCTTGACCTTAGCACATGTCAAACATTTGCTAACATAGGTGGCGATGTCAGCTTTCATATTGGGCTACCAATATAGCTTCTTCATGTCTTGGTACATCTTGTCAGAACCCGGATGGATGGAGTATTTTGATTTGTAGGACTTGTGCATGATCACAGTCCTCAAGTCACCATAACATGGCAACTAACTCCTGCCATTTAAGCATAGGGTTCCGTCGGTGTGGGGTTCCAACTTTTCTTTTGGTATATCCTTCCTGATAATACCTCCTACATCTTCGTTCTTGAGATTCTTTGGTTTTTGTGCTTCGGTCTGAGCATTTTTATGATTTGCTTTGGAAATTCCAAAACAATAGTCATCACCAAGGCTCGGACTCTTAATGGTTTAATTCACTCTTTCCTGCTCCAAGCATCAGCAACAACATTCGCTTTTCCCGGGTGATAACGAATCTCACAATCAGTTATTCACTGAGCTACTTAAACTAACAACATTGCTCATAATTCAACTCCTTTTGGTCAAGTATGTGTTGTAGACTCTTATGATCTGTGAACGTCGTACACTTGGTCCCATACAAGTAGTGCCTCCAAATCTTTAGAGTAAACACCACTGCACCAAATTCCAAATCATGAGTAGTATAATTCTTTTCATGGATCTTCACTGTCGTGATGCGTAAGCAATCACCTCCTCGTTTTGCATCAATACCGCACCCAATCCTTTATGCGACGCATCGCAATAAACGATGAAGTTCTCAGCTCCTTGAGGGAGAGCTAAGATAGGTGCGCTACACAACTTATTTTTCAATGTCTAGAAAGCTGCTTCTTGCTTGTCACCCCATTCAAAGGCGACTTTCTTCTGAGTGAGTTTGGTCATTGGCTTAGCGATTTTTGAAAATCTTTCAATGAATCTTCGGTAGTATCCAGCAAGACCTAAAGATTGACGTATCTTCGTTGGAGTCTTAGAAGATGCCCAATCTTTTATAGATTGATCTTGGCGGGATCCCAGGTGAATTGCCTTGACGGTCACTCACTTTGCCGAGAAGAATTGTACCTTGGAGGAATCCAAAATTCACATTTAGAGAATTTAGTATACGATTCTTCTTTCTTAAGTAATTCCAGAATTACCTTAAGATGTTCTTCATGTTCTTTCTTTTTCTTAATATATCGTCGATAAAGACAATCTCAACTTATTAAAGATGATTAGTTCCACACCGATTCATGAGATCCATACTGGTGCGTTCGTCAAACCAAATGGCGTAACTTGGAACTTGTAATGACCATACCGAGTTTTGAATGCCGTCTTTGGAATATCCTCTTCATGTACTTGAAGCGGATGATAACCAGATCGCAAGTCTAACTTAGAACAAACACTGGATCCTTGTAGTTGATCAAATTAAACGTCGATCCTTGGGGAGTGGTATCGAATTCCTCTACCGTTGCTTGTTTAATTCTCAATAGTCGATGCACATTTGAAATTATCCGTCCTTCTTTTCGACAACAAGACCGGAGCTCCTCAAGGTGAGGAACTGGGTCTTATGAAGCCCTTGTCGGAAATTTCCTTCAGTTGATTCGATAATTCCTTCATCTCGGACGGTGCTAATTGATAAGGCGCTCGTGCTATAGGCGCAACACCAAGTAACAAATCGATTCAAAATTTCACTTGTCGGGCTAGTGGAATACCCGACAAGTCCTCGAGAAAAACTTCGAGAAAATCTCGAACAATTGGTACGTCTTTAAGTCGCTTCTCCTTCGACTTGTCTTCGGCCTCCTTTATGGTAATATGTGCCCAAAAATGGCATCATTTTAGCAAGTACCTTTGGGTTTTGGTACACGAGATGATGTTTAATCGGGATCCGTGTCCGTTGTCGCTTCCGTCACCACGAATAATTAATGTTTCATTTCCTCATGGAATATGAACTACCTTCTCGGTATAAGCTATCATGGCATGATACATTGAAAACCAATCCATACCAATTATGACGTTAAAACTACCAAGTTCTATGAGCATTAGATTGATGTTGAATGGATGATTTAGTAAATTCTCTAATGGCGAGCAAATTTGATAGAGAATTGTCCTAGGTCGTCTAGTGATGTGTCTCGGCTTTTCGGCTTAGGATTTAGTATAAGATGATGTCACCTTTATAGTAAGATGGAGTAAAGGTCTGCTTAGTTTCTATAGTTACTAATTCCATTTCCCGAAGTAAAAGCGTTTTACGAATATGCACACAAAACTTTATTTTTCAAGGATGTAAGTAAAAATGGATTTATTGACAAATGTTACATGGTGACTACTCTCAGCATGGCATAGTCCTTCCTGAATTATACATAGGTGATCAGACTATGTATATTTGAGGGCTAACGATGCGATGCTCATTTTCGTCAAAATTGTGTTATGTGTAAAGAAGTATCAAAGAGTTTAATAAGATGACAAAATGATTCACAAGGTGGATGCAAGGTTGTTGATAGGATGACAATAAAATGGTTTGCGAGAAATCATATGATGGTTTTTAAGACGATAGCTAAATGACTCATGAGGTGACAATAAAATAATTTATGTGATGAAAAATGGTTTCATCAGGTAAGAAAAAGATACTTCATAGAGTGATAGTAACGTAGTTTTTTTTTTGATTGCAAAATAGTATATAAGATGTCATGAAGGTAATTTATAAGGTATTCATGAAATGATTGAGAATAGTTTATAAAATGTTAGTTTATTGAATGACGGTAAGATAATTTGTCAATGATAGTAAGATGGTTTATAAAATGATAGTTTATCAATCGATAGTAAGGTAGTTTATTAATGACATCGACTTTGTTTATGAGAAGATAATAAAATTGTTTATGAGGTGGTATCAAAATAAACTTCGAAGGAATCACGTGACAGTTCATAATGTAATAGTAAGGAGTTTATGTTGTGATAATAAATTGTTTACGAATCTATAACAAAATAGTATTAAAAATTTCCCGTGAAACAGTTTATGAGAGACAACGAAATAGTTTATTGTATGACAGTGATATGTTTCATAAAATCATAATGTTTTAGTAAGTGGTTTGCATGGATAATAGAGAGTTGAAATAAAATTGATGAAGTTTTCATAATACCATAATTTGATAGATAATTGGGTTCATTGTTTTTCCCTCCAAAATACTACATGGTTTCTTAGTACTACAATCCTTCAATACTAGACAATACATAAATGATGAGGCAGAAGCTCTATGGGTAAAATCCGTGATGACTGATCACGGGAGTCTCGAGCGCCTGAGACTCTCTAGCTCCTCTTCAATCAGACCCAACTGGCGCTCCATCTTTTCACGAGCATGTCTCTCACGGTTATGAGTATTCTTCTTTTCCGTAGTTTTAATCCTAGCGCGCAATGAAGCATTCTCTACCTCAGCAATGTCTACTCTAAATCTTAAAGCCGTCAGCTCCTCCTGTATGGGCATTCCTAATAAATGTTGTTGTATGCCTCGTATAGCCTCCCCGTGTTAGGCTTGTGTCCTCACAACGGCCGCTGCAGGAAAAGCAACTGCAACGACGGGCTCTGGGTGAATGATATCCACCCTGATATCGATCGGATCCCCAAGATTCTCCTCGGCAGACACAAGAACAGTGGGTGCAGCCATAACATGCACAAGCAAAAGTTTATATAAATCATCTTTATATGAAACCATGCAGGATGCGTGCAGTATGAAAGGTAAACACGATGCGAGATGATGTATGGTGAATGAATATGCACACATGGCAGGGATGAAAATGTGACATGGCGAAATGGAATGCATCATGGTATGAATGGACGATGGTATGAATGAGCGGTGGTATGAATGAATGATGTTATGAATGAATGATGGTATAATATCATATGAGATAGATTAATGTTTAGGACCAACGAGTTTATAGTATACTTTGTCTTAAGAAATGTTCTAGTATTTATATAATAACTCTTATATAAATAAGTGTAAAATATACGCAAGGTAGGGTAAGTATATATATATACGCACATACATATATATACAAGTAGTGTATGTACCTTGAAAAAATTTGATAGATAATTTTAAATCATCCATGTGTACAATGAAATTTAAAAAATTTGATAGATAATTTTAAATCATCCATATGAAAGTTTCCGTTTAGGGTTCACTAGGTAATACGGGAGTGTCTCTCCTTAAGCATTGATAAACGTAGGATATACATATGGTAAGGTAAATACGTATATAAATCACGTAAGCATTTAGTATAACTAACTAATGCAACTCAATAGTGTATGTGTCTTGTGAAAAACTTTTGTATGATGCAATGTTTGTGAACACGGTTATAGTCCAAGTAAAAACATTTGACCTGGTTCTCTATAACCTGGCTCTGATACCAATCTGTAACACCCCCAAAATGGGTCGCAGCGGAATATGGGTATGGGAGCGTTACATCATAGATCAATTGCACAAGATATGAGAACGACCTCTATATAAGTCGTTTAAAATGATACATTGGATTAAATAAACTTGTTTGATACGAAAGCTTGAAGCTTAAATTGTTCATCCATGAAAAGTAAAGATTTTAACACTTAACAGAATAATCCCAAAACGTAATGCATTTAAATCTTCATGCAAAGTGGTTTCCAAAATGTTGACCCTCAATGTATCTTTGTTCTTGTACCTTATTGTCCTGAGAAAAACATGCTTTAAAACGTCAACATAAAGTTGGTGAATTCACAGGTTTATTCATTGAGTTTCTGTAAGTGCAGAAATGTAAAATGTTGAATCCAAGATTTATCAAAGTATGTATGGACCGATTTCAATCCTATATAATAATCGCCAAATGTGCGAAGATGTATATGTAGTACCCATAAGAGTTTTAGGTTTATTGCTTCGCCGCAATATAATGAAAAGTGTTCAGAAATTAGTAATGTTCAATAAGTAGTAGGGACAGTGAAATCGTTGATTTTCCAAAATGTATGGGTCTACTATAACAAATACAGTACCACATAAATATTATTCTACTGTTGCACTAATTCATGGACACTGAAGCTCGGACATTATGTATGCAATTTAATGCAAATAAAGGCCCGTGTAGATGTTCAAACCCGTAAACATCCAAATTGCTCCGACATGTATGCATTCGTGTTTCGGACCTCCAAAACTGGTGAGAGCTACTCACCCGAACAGGGATTTCAATCCCAAATAGATCTATTTATACACTCGCGCTTCCTCAACCGGTCCTCCGGTCAAGAATTTAACAGTTCGTTGATAATGGGCAAGGTGGGTTATGTTACTTAGGAAACACGTAAACAGGAATATGATAACCGGAAAACCACTTTTGTGTCCAAAAATAAGTAACCATATATTCGATTACGGAGCTTTGCTTTAGTACTTAATCCATAAGTAGAAAGTGTGTGAATATAATCAAGTAATTGAGTTTGTATTGAGTGCGTTAAGCAATTTCGTAACGTGTATGTAAATGTGTTTGAAAGAAATATGAAACCAAGTTTGTAATCAAACCATGTAATGGTGTTTGTTCATGAGTTGCGAAATCAAGTTTGTAACCAAGTGGTAGAATAGTATGTAAAAGTATTGTAATGAATATGTAAACAAAGTTGTATTGAGCAGGTATTCTCCCCCGTGATTTGTAAAGTAAATGTAAAACAAAGTGCGAAAGAGAAGGGATATAACTACACCGTAAGTGATGATTGATTATCTAAATCAAATAAGTGAATCGTCTCGGCAATCCGAATGCAACCTAATTAATTATAGGCCGTATGAGTATAATGTATTATATATAAATAAAATATCCAATATGATATATAGTCACACACACCTAAGAGTTTTTATTAAATTCCTTTAAAAGTGAAATTAATAATTAAACCCGTATTTGTTAAATAAAAGTTTATGTTACTTGTACTCGGCAGAAAAATGTTATTTTTTATTATCTACCAATGTCTTCATTGTAAAAAATATATGATTTAATGTTTTTATTAATTTCATAATGATATTTCATTATTAATTTAATTGTTTTATAAAAATAATGTATAAAAGTAAAAATAGTGCGCGTGATTTTAAAACCTCATATCTTTATCGTTTTGACTCCGTTTTATACGTTTCTTATGTCCACGGATTCGTATTAAGAAAATCTATCAAAATATCATATTTATAAAAATTAAACCTCTGATGAACAGTAACTTTTACTGTTCATCACAGTTTATAAAAACTGTTTTTATGTAATTAATTATATGTAACTTATAAAATACGTAACTTGTTCATTTTAATTCCGTTTCTCAAGTTTCTTATGTCCTCGGATTCGTCATAAAAATTACTATGTTTATAAAATATTAATTTTTATAAATCAGATCTGAAACAGTAGGTATGTTTATAAATTAACTTTTATAAAATCACTTTTATACATTTAATTTACGTAAACTTGGAAATGTCATATCTTCTTCGTTATAAATCCGTTTTTCGAGTTCTTTACATGCTTACGATCGTCATGAAATGTATTATTAAAAAAAACATAAAATAATTTTTCTTTGGTACTGTTTGCTACAGCAACTTTGAACTGTTTTATAACTTTTAATTAACTTGTTTTTATGTATTAATAACTTATGTAAATTATCACAAGTCCTCTCATTTGTAAAATACACATCTTACATATATATTAAGTCCTCTATATCATAATATGTCCATATTGTCCAAGAAATAAGTCCAACATATTTATTTAAGTCCATGAACTTTATAATTAAGTAAATAATCAAAACTTAACAATTAATTAAATAAACTATTCGACACTTGTAAACTCTTATTTTAAGCATATTGACATATGGTAGACATCATTTTTATCCCATGAAAAATAATCTTGTGTATGTACATACATGCTTTTACTTTGTAAATTCCAGAAATAAAACCTAGGTGGTGATTAACATAAATAAACATGTTATAAATTAACGTAAAGAATGAAGGAATATTCTAAATTTCTTTAAATAGACCTTAAAGTGGATGTGTAGGATGAAGAACACAAGATATAAACCTCAACCAAGCTTCCAAAATCAAAACCCTAATCAAGAAAACCCTAAATATGTTTTCTTGATTAATCCTTGTTAAACCCGAATCCAAGCTTGCTAACACCTTGAGTAACCTTAGATGATCTTAGGATGAGTGCTTGTATGCTTGGAATACTTGTAAAAGAAATTTATATGAAAACCCTAGCTCTATATTTTGAGCCGTGGGTTATGGTTTGTGTAGAAAGAGTTTGCTTGATAAATTCTTAGTGAATGAGAGTGTAAGAGTTATCTACCTTGGACTTGCTTTAAATAGATGGAAGTATTGTAGAAACAACCTTAACATCACATGGTATTGGAAGTGGTTTAGGTACATTGTGTAAGGTATGATGTGCCAATTTATGGAGAAGTGGGATGTAAGGTACTCTTTGTGTAAGGCTTGTGTACTAGTTAGTTAAAATGGCAAGTGAAAAATGTTGGTGTGGTTAATTAGATGTATATACTTGTAAAGTGTTAAGCTTTTATTTGTGTTATCACATGCCTACATCCGGCCATATGGTTTAAATGGGTATAAAATGATTAAATTTTTGGGTATTGGGTATAAAAGTGGGTATTTGTTTGAGTATAGATAGGTATAGGTATTTCCGGGTATGTCCGAATATAATTTATTGCGAAACGTAAGCGTTTTACGTAACCAACAAAAATAAATTATGAAAAGTTATAAATTATTCTCCTAATAATCATATAACACTTGCTTGATGTAAACTCTAATTTGTTTGGTGTCCGTTTATATTGAACGTTGATTTTTAGTTTACGCGATTTAACTATAAGATAATAATTAAAAGTGAACGCGTAAAACTCTAAAAATAAATAATGGAATTAATTAAAGTCGTAAATAACCTGAAAATGAGAAATGTTACAGTATAATGGCAAAGTGTTATTAAAAAAGTATGATCCTCCTGTTGTGTATGATTCGGAAGAGACACTGCAACTTGCTCATGAGAGTCGTCTAAATATGAAACAATTGAACAAAGAAATAAAACCAGCAAATTATACAAAGATTAATCATCTTTCGGGGGTTTTTGTTTCTCAAACGGCCAAGTCACGTGAAGAGTTGTATCTTTCAAATACTTCCAAAACGGCCAATGTTTCTAAATCATTTTTAATACCAAATGAAGAATTTCGGATGATACTACACCAAGTGTTGCTCGAAAATTTCTAAATGAAGTAAAAAGCACCATTGTGTCTCTTCAACATGTTGTCAAATAAAAAATGACTTTGGATATACACAATTGGTCGTCTTCTGCTCACCAAGAGATTCACAAAATTGTAAAAGATAAAATTTTCCATATCGTTAACCAAGTTGACGCTAGAGTGCAAAATTTCAAAATACAATTTTTGAAAGAAGCAGCCAAATTTGTTCGAGACTTTAAATCTCTTGCAAAAGAAGTTGATGAATCTCTTGCTAAGCACAAGGCATTGGAATTAGAAATTGAGCGTCTCTTGAGTGTAGTTGTCAGTCAAGATATTATGTCTATTGTGCAAAGTAATTATGTTATAGACACATCAAATCTCCAAACTGAGCTTGACCTTCAAAAGAACGACTTGAAAACTGTATCATGAAAAAGGAGAATGAATATGCTAAACTTTGGAATGATTGGTACAAAAAGTGTGAAGAATGCAAATATGACAAAATTTCGTACGATAAAGCTTATAATGACATGCAACAAAAGATCGAACGGTTGCAAGCTCAGTTGGGAGATCAAAAGGGTAAAAGTAAGGATACTCCATGTGTATCAAATACCCTTGATCCTTTATCTCAAAAACTAGAAAATGAGAACGTAGAATTAGAGTTTTAGGTTCGAAATTATGAAAAAGAAAATGCTCATCTTAAGACCACATACAAAAACCTGTTTGACTCTGATCTGCTAGTCGACCGGGCTCAAACCAAAACAATAATTGACTCATTGCAAGATAAATTACATGACACGAACTATGAAAATGCTAAGTTAAGAGCTCAAATATTTGATAAGGTTTCTGAACAAAAGGACACAACCAAAGGTATGAGTGTGAATATTCAGTTTTGTAAGCAATCAATTTTGGGAAAATCACATTCTTCTTCTAAATCAAAACTCTATGTTGTAACTCCTTTTCCAAAATCTAAGAGTCTTCCCAAGATCGATAAGACACATGATTTTTCAAAACCAGTCACTTCAAACTCGGTACCCACACCACAAGAATCAAAAGTTATGAACAATGATAAGGTGATTTCCCCATGAATGTTTAGGATTAATCCTTTTAAGCCTTCTAGGGAAGAAAAGTATGTACCTAAAAAAGTTAGAGCAAGCGTTAGGACAAATCCGATCATTGTTTCACAACCTTATGTCATCACTAAGAAAGATGTTAATTCTGACTTAAATGGTTTATCTTCTACAGGAGTAGACAACACTGCTAAGACTAGAAGGCCACAGCCTAGGAGCAATACAAAGAATGATAGGTTCCCCTATGCGTCTAAGAGTAGTTGCAGCAAGAATAAAAAGGATGAAGTAGAAGAACACCCTAGGAATTTATTGCTATCTAAGAATAAGAAACATATGTCATCTGAATGTAATCACGTTAAGCTTACTATTCAGAATGATAAATCTGAAGTTGTTTGTGCTATGTGTAAGCAATGTTTAATTACTGCTAATCATGATGTGTGTGTGCCTTAATTTGTTGAATGACATGATTCTCGTGGTAAGAAACAAGGCAAATGTTTTCAAACCTCAATAAATCAAAAGATAATAAAAGCCAATGGTTTGAAGCCCTAAAGAAAGTAGGGTTTCAACGAAAGGACTTGCTTAACCTAAGCCTAGTAAACCTAGATCTTGTCTTAGGTGGTCACCAACTGGAAGACTTTTTGACCTTAAAGGAAAAATAATCGCATCCAGTAAATCTGAGAGTCAATCTGACTGCTCTAATGGTGATAATGCATGTACTTCTAACCCTTCAGAACCTACAATCAAACGGTTTCCAAATTCCACTTCTTTTCTTAGCAGGTTATCCAAATTTGTTTATGGTGCGTTGACTTGGGTTGTTCCAAGCATATGACCGGAAATCTAAAGCTTCTCATTAATTTCGTCTGGAAGTTTTTGGGAACTGTTCGCTTTAGAAATGATCATGTTGCTGCAATTCTGGGTTTTGGTGATCTTTAATGGGGAAATATTTTGATCACCGGGGTTTATTTCGTTGAGGGCTTGAGGCACAACCTATTCTCGGTTGGGCAGTTTTGTGATTCAAATTTAAAGGTCGCTTTCAGAAGAAACACATGTTTCATCAGAAACTTAGAAGGAGTTGACTTGTAAAAAGGAAATCGCACAACAAACCTTTACACCATCAATCTCCATGAAATGGCCTTTGCTTCTCCAATTTGCCTTATGGCTCGTGCAACTTCTACCAAGTCATGGTTATGGCATCAACGTTTATCCCATCTTAATTTTGACACCATAAATGACCTTGCCAAAAATGATCTTGTCACTCGTCTTCCAAAATTCAAATATCATAAAGAACATTTGTGTCCCTCATGTGAGCAAGGAAAAAGCAAAAGGGCATCTCACCTACCCAAACCAGTTCCAAATTCTAAGCAGAGGTTACACCTTCTTCATATAGATTTGTGTGGTCCAATGAGAATTGCAAGCATAAATGGAAAGCGGTATGTTTTGGTGATTGTGGGCGATTGCTCGCGTTACACTTGGGTATACTTTCTCAGATCAAAAGATGAAGTACTAGAAGTGATTAAAACCTTCCTGAAGAGAATCACTGTCCTTCTTCAATCTCCTGTCATCATCATAAGAACCGACAACGACACAAAATTTAAAAATCAAATCCTTAAAGAATACTTTGATAGTGTAGGCATCTCTCACCAAGCGTCTTCTGTCAGAACACCTCAACAAAATGGAGTAGTAGAACGAAGAAATCAGACGTTAGTAGAGGCTGCTAGAACAATGTTGATTTTCTCTCGTGCACCGTTATTCTTACGGGCTGAAGCGATTGCTACTGCGTGCTACACTCAAAACCGCTTCATCATTCACCATCAATTTAACAAAACACCATACGAGCTCATTAACTGCAAAAAACCAGATATCTCCTTTCTACATGTATTTGGGGCTCTCTGTTATCCCAAGAATGATCGTGACGATATTGGGAAGCTTGGTACAAAAGGTGATATTGGCTTTTTCATTGGTTATTCTGCTGATTCCTGTGCTTACAGAGTTTAAAACCGAAGGACAAAGAAAATCATGAAGATAATGAATGTAACTTTTGATGAGCTTTCAGCTATGGCTTTTGAACAAAGCAGTTCAAAACCCGGGCTTCAAAGCATGACTTCTAGACAGATCAGTTCAGGACTCGATCTTACTTATGCTCTGTCAACAATAACAACTCAACAACCAACTGAAGATGAATTAGATTTACTGTTCGAAGCTATGTATGATGATCATATTGGTGGTCAACTGTTAGTTGCTCCAAGAACTGTTCTGGCTGCTCAAGCACCTCAAGTTCTTCAGACTCCAATGGTAACTACAACAACAGTAGACACCGCACCAACACCAACAAATTCATCCTCTCAAGCAACAACTCTTCCAAACACTTCACATGATGTTGACGAGCTCGAAACACAACAACATGTTCAGCATCAACCCAAAACAATTGCTAACAATGTTCCAAATGCTATGTTTGATGAAAATACGTTTGTAAATCCTTTTGCTACTCCATCCACAAGTGCTGCTGAATCATCATCTTCACAATATGTGGATCCATCAAACATGAATACGTTTTACCAACCTTACCCTCATGAATATCAATGGACTAAGGATCACCCTCTAGAATAATTGATAGGAGAACCCTCACGACTAGTTTTGACAAGGAATCAACTCTGATCCGATGGTGACATGTGCATGTATGCATTAACCGTGAGCATAATGGAACCAAAGAATGTCAAAGAGGCCATAACCTATCCTGCATGGATTGAATCAATACAAGAAGAGCTTCTTCGGTTCAAAAGGCTTGATGTATGGGTGTTAGTTCCTCCTTCGGATAACATAAAACCTCTTACATTGAAATGGTTATTCAAAAACAAGCATGATAAAGAGAACACGATCATCTGAAACAACACTCGTCTGGTTGTGAGAGGGTACCGCCAAGAGGAAGGAATAGATTTCGAAGAATCCTTCGCTTCGGTTTCTAGAATGGAAGCTATCAGGATATTTTTGGCATATGTTGCACACAAATCGTTCACGGTGTTTCAAATGGATGTGAAAATTGCATTCTTGCATGGTACACTAAAAGAAGACGTGTACGTGTGCCAACCTGAAGGTTTCATCGATGCTGATCATCTGAGCCATGTTTATAAGTTAAAGAAGGCACTATATGGGTTAAATCAAGCACCAAGGGCATGGTATGATGAATTATCATCGTTTCTCCTACGGAATCACTTCTTCAAAGGCACCATTGATCCAACGTTGTTTAAAGGGCGCTTTGACGATGACATCTTAGTGGTACAGGTCTATATTCATGATATTATCTTTGGTTTTACACACCCTATGTATACCCAACTGTTTTCTGACCTCTTGAAAAGCCGCTTCGAAATGTTGATAATGGGGGAAATGACGTTTTTCATTGGTTTACAAGTTAATCAATCCCCATGTGGCATCTTTATAAACCTGTCCAACTACGTGTTAGAAATCCTTAAAAAATATGGAATGGAAACTTGTGATCCTGTTCGTACTCCAATGGAGATCAAAGACAAGCTTGACCTTGATCAAAATGGGTCTTAAGTCGATGAATACGGAATATATAGCATGAATTGGTGCACTAATGTATCTTAGTATAGTAAGCATCCGAACATTGTACATGCTACTTGTTTATGTGCTCGGCACCAGGCTAAGCCAACCGAGAAGCACCTCAAAGAGGTTAAAAGGATCTTTTGTTATCTTCGGGGAACTGTTAATATGGGTCTCTGGTATACGAAGATTCTGGTTTTAGACTAATTGGATTTTTAGATGTTGATTATACGGGATGTAAAGACACCTTCAAGAGTACTTTCGGTGGAGCTCAATTCTTAGGAGAAACGCTAATTAGCTGGTCCTCAAAGAAATAAGACTGTACGGTGCTATCAACCGCGAAAGCAGAATATGTGTCTCTATCTGCTTGTTGTGCCCAAGTCATTTGGGTGCGGACACAGTTAACAGATTATGGCTATCACTTCAACAAGATTCCAATCTATTATGATTCGAAATCAGTCATAGCTATATCCTGCAACCCGGTCCAACACTCGAGAACAAAACACATCGTTGTCCGCTACCATTTCATAAAGGAACACGTGGAAAAGGGTACGATTGAACTGTATTTTGTCAAGACGGATTACCAACTGGCCGACCTCTTCACCAAAGCCCTTCTAGTAGATCGATTCAATTATTTGGTTCGGAACTTGAACGTCTTGCAAAATCTCGGTAATTCTTTGTATATATTTATCAGAAAAACAAAATACAAAAATATAAAACCAAGAAAAACAAAATATAAAAATATAAAACCTATAAAGGCAAAATACAAAATCAAATTTTTTTCAAAAATACCAAAAATATTCTTCTCCGATATGTCTCTCGACGATCGATAACATTTACGCACCTAGAAATGTTGATTAATATTAACACGGGTGAATAAATGAAGTTCGAGCGAGAGTTTCAAATGCTTTCAAAACATGCCTTTTCCCATTTTTCTCTACGACTTCTAAGTAAATGTCAGCTTCGGACTCGGGCCCTAAAGAAAGGAAATACTCATTTATGTACATTTATCCTAAACAACGGGAAGTTCACATCTTCTCGGTCTTGAGCAAAGTCATATAAACATTCAAAGTTTTGAATGCTCAAGAGAAGTATTAAGAAAAATGATGGTAAATAAAATATATCTCACATATTTTCTTGTTGAGCACAATTTTTCAAGATATTTTCAATAAGAAAATTTCAAATTCTTTCAAAATTGTGTGTTCAACAAACTCCCACTCCAAGTTTTCATTATATTCTATAATTGAGGGGAGTATAATAATATGATTCATTCTGCATGCACACCTGTTCTCCCAAGACTTAGGTAGACTCATGTGAATTCCGGACATTTACTTGTTTTAATTCACTAATTATCAAAAATTGTAAACACATATGCAATTTTTGAGGGGGAGAATGGTGATTAAAATGTGATCAATACGGATTAATAACGGATACGATCTTCAATCTATAAGTGTGTTCCCAAACCTCGCATGTGCTAAACTTTTTCATAAAATGGTGCATATGTGTAGGGGGAGCTTTTTGGTAATTTTGAAAACACTCAATGTGTCTTAAATGATTTCTCTGACACATTGATTGATTTTTTAACGAATGGTTTTATGGATCTTCATGGCAATACCCCAAAGACCGACCAACTGTTGTTTCTCAAGGAGTTATAAGGCGGTTAAGGTTAGGTATATTCGTTCCATGATCCAGCCAGAACTAGAGGGAACTACCCATGAACACTCCATTAGATAGAGTAGAAGTCCTACGTATGATTGAAAAAAAGGAGTAAAGTAAGAATAAGGGAATAGTGCCGACTGAGATGGAGCTAGTACTGGAACAAACCCAACAAGGTACTTGGTGTAGTCAAATTTATATACGTATATAGTATTAATCCCGTAAGAATTTCTTTCCAAAATACTTCTCAACCTAGAGAAATAT
>BQNB010082559.1:7650-29296 GCA_026074375.1 Tanacetum coccineum
TATATATATATATATATATATAAACAAAGTAATAAATATCATATTTATTTAACCATTAACCACCATTTTAGTTTCGATTTATTATTTATAAATCTTGCAATAATTTTTATAAATCGATTATTATAACTTTGCTATACCAAACGCACCCTTAGTGCGTTAACTGCCAAACCAAACGCCCCTTTCCGGGCAGTCATAAACCAAACAGCCCTTTCCTGTTAACAGCAAATCCAAACGCACCCTTTGTTGATTTTACTCAGCCAAACGCACCCTCTTTCGATTAATAACCAAAAACAAACACACCCCTTGCTTTGTCATTAAACCAAACGTACCCTTGTGCGAGTATGAAAACCAAACACACCCTGTTTGGTGATTACCGCAACCAAACGCAGCCCTTGCTGCCATTTATAAAACCAATCGCACCCTTTTTGGGTTTAAGCAAGCTAAATGCACCCTCTTTTGGGGTTGTCACAGCCAAATGCACCCCTTTTTGGGGCTGTTACATCTAACCGCACCCTAATCGGTGTCGAAACCCAAACACCCCCTTGGGTGTAATCTGCCAGCCCAAACACACCTTAATCTGCTATATCCTAAACCAAACAAACCTAGTTGTTTTCTACTAAACCAAACGCAACCTTAGTGCGTTTCACAGCCAACCACGCACCCTTGTGCGGGCTGCTGCTGAACCATCGAAACAACACCCTTTGTGGTGTTTCTGATAAACCACAACTCACCCAACGTAGTGTAAAACCAAACGCGCCCGTTGCGGTGCGAAACCAAATGGGCCCTTGGTGCTTCACTTAAACCGAACGCACCCTTGCTGGTGGCTTGAACCCGAACGCATCCTTGTGGTGCTTATCAAAACCAACGCACCCTCGGTGGATCTGAGTAAACCAAACGCTACCCTGGCTAGTGGTTTGTAAAACCAACCGCACCCTCGTGGTGCTGCCATTAAACCCAACGCACCCTTTCTTTGGTGCCAAGACAAACCAACGCACCCTTGTGGTGGCTGGTAACGGTGAGGATGGTTGTGGTGAGATGGTGCGGTGGTTCGTGTGATGGTGATGATGAAGACGGGATGATGATGGTGGTGTGGTGTCGGCGGTGGTGTTGGCAGCAGGGGTGACAAGATGAGGGTAGTGGTGGCGTACGGTGGTGGTGACGAGGGGGTGGTGGTGGTTGTTGAAGACGAAGCGCGTGGTGGTGGGGATCAGGTAGATCGGGTAACGGGGAAGCTTTTTGGAGCTTGACCAGAATACTCACCGGACAACTTTTCAGGCGGCGGCGGCGACGGTGGCCGGAGGTTGGTCGGATCCGACGGTGGCTGCCGTATAAAAGAGAGAGGTGAATGTGTGTGTGTTTTATAAGAAATGAAAAATAATGATATATAACTTTTTATTTATATTAAAAAGTTATAAGAAAAGTGACAAGTCTCAATTAGTTTAGGGTAAATTTTGTAACTAATTCTCAAGGATTAAAAGTGTAACTTTTGAGTATTATTTTGTAAAATAGTGGTTCGGGACTCGTTTGAGCGACTTAACGGACGTTTTAAAATACGAAACTTGTGCCATTGTGTTCGGAATAATTTTTCCAACAAAAATGAGTATTCATTTGATAGTATTTCATAAATATTTTTATAATCATTTATAAAAATATTTGTTACTTATTTGGTGACCCGGTTATGCCTTGTCCGAAAATAAAAATGAATTTTTGACTCGAATATTCGTGTTATCAACAAACACTTTTGAATAAAATGTTAAATGATTTTATTTAATATTTTATTAAATAAATAATGATAATTAAATATAATTTAATGATTTTTGTGCCGGTACGCGTTGCGTGAGCTGTTCAAAATTTTGCGAGGGCATTTCAGTCACTTTCTTACTGTTTTCGGGTCTCGGTCAAAACTAAAAAGTTGTCAGGAATATCGTTTTACATTAAATTCCTTTAGAGTCTGAATAATGAAAACGTGATTTAGTGGGTCGTTTTTGATAAATCAGTTTAGGAATAACATATATCTTTTTCGTTTTCAAGTCAAATAAGTTAAAAATATCTTTGTACTCGATGTATGTAATAACAAATATGATTTATTATTAAAATACGCTCCAAAAATTTTACCGGTTACGCGGTAATCGTGTTTACGCGTTAATAAGACGTCAAAAGTCAAAAAGTCAAGTCAGACCCAAAAAGTCAAAGGGTAAAATAGTCCTTTAAAATTCCGAAAATTGCCGGATGTTACGGTACCTACCCCTTAAAGAAATCTCGTCCCAAGATTCAATTTGTGTTAACCGTTTGTGTGACCAAGAAAGATTTAAGATTTAATAAACCAGTACTAAACAAGACATTGATAACTTTATTCAGCAAAATTCGGTGTTTCGACACTTCTCAATATACCAAAAATTTTGGCTAGGCTTGACCAGGATATTTAATCCATCAAAATAGGCATCTAAAAAAATATCATTACAGATCTTATGATTGATATAACCGCGTTATAAAGAAAGTCTCTTAATAGTGAAAGCATCGAAGGAGAAAGTGTAGTCGCGTGAGTATGTTTGTAGACAGTTTTGAATGTTCCAGGACGGAGTCTCGTTTCTGATATCTGTAACGTTCGATGATTAATAACGGACGAGGCTAATTGAAGTAAGTATCCAACTTACTTAGGCAGTACTAGGATGTATCGCGACCTAAGTCTTCGTACTAGTGGCCCGTAATGAATAGTCCGACTATCTCTTTCGTCGATAGGTGTTTATCTGGTTTAAAGGGGTTGCATTACCTATTGGATAAAGTTGTACCAGCTAGGACCACTCCAGGACCCAACAACATCAACCATAACGACAATAACCCTAACAAATGGTGATGGGATGCAAAGAGTGAGGACATTCGAGAAACAATATCCCCAGAATAAAGTTCAACAAATGAGAGGAGCTCGCGGGAGAGCTTATGCGATGGACGGCGGAATATGGTACTCAGTCGTTAGTTCGAGGATGAATCAACTCCATTAGTTCAAGTGTGTAACAAGTCTGTTAGTTCCACGAACAGTTCGTGATCGCGAGGATTAGCAACGGCAAAAGTAATAACTTAAGAATGAGATAAGGTAGTTCCAAGCGAGGCCTTAAGATTTCTGCGGAGTGGCAAGACACTATTGTGCTTCTAAACCTTTTTAACGGATTCCGGTGATTATCGGGTTCGAGTTCATACTCGTGTCATATTGGATACCATTAAGCCCACTCATTTATAATTCATTACTTACATAAAGGAGCGTCCTAATTTATGTAAGTAAGAAATGATAAACTTATGGTTCGGGGATTTACAATTTCTTTATTTAACTGAAGAGGCGTCCCAATCCTTTCAAATAAAGAGATTATAAATCATCCTACTTAATAATTTCCGATGCAATACGCGTACTCACATAACCTTCAAGGTGATGGATAACATGACGATGCATGTGCTTCTAATGAGTATGGGGCGAGTGTTTAAAACTCGTCTTCGAATGTGGGGAGTATAACTACCAAGGAATATCGACCTAGAGTTCAAGATAGTTAATGAGTACTCAGTTAGAGTAAACAAGATAAAGGTCTCTATGAACGAGTCAACATAGAGATTATCATATCAATCCTACTATTACAAGTCCCGCCCATACAAGACTTGTAATACTTAGATTTATACATAATCCCATGTAAACAGAACTGTATCCTATGTTACAAAAACTGTGACGGGATTTGTTAACATACAAATTATCATTCAATCCTCAAATAACAAGTCCCGCCCATACAAGACTTGTAATACTTAGATTCATACATAATTCCATGTAAACAAAATTTATGACGGCCTCCGTGTAATACGATATTGTATAAAGCTATGAAGAAAAATAATATTCTTAGAGACCATTGTTTAACTTACAATGTCTGAGAACGAAATGAGACCATTGTGCAACTCACAATGTCTAAGAAGTAAAATGAGACCATTGTGTAACTTACAATGTCTGAGAACGAAATGAGACCATTGTGCAACTCACAATGTCTAAGAAGTAAAATGAGACCATTGTGTAACTTACAATGTCTGAGGTATAAATGAGACCATTGTGCAACTCACAATGTCTTAAGAAATGTCCTAGTATTTATATAATTAACTCTTATATAAATAAACGTACGATATACGCAAAAGGAATGCAAGCATATATATTATATATATGTATGTCATGTAAGCACTTAAGGTAACAAGTAACCTAAGCAAGTAAGCAAGTAGTGTGTATGCACTTCAAAAATGTTTGCTGTGATGCAATATTTGCGAAAACGGCTATAGTCTAGGGTAAAATATGCAACCTAGTTCTCTATAGCCAGTGCTCTGATACCAATCTGTAACACCCCCAAAAACGTGTCGCAGCGGAAATGTGTTCGGGGGCGTTACTTCATAATACACATCGCTAGATACAAGAGAACGACCTCTAAATGTGTCGTTTGAAAAGTAATCTCGTTGATTTCCTTGAAATTGATATAACATTTGTCCCATAATTACATCACAATGAAAAGCTTGAAAACAACCCAACGAGATTTGATCATTTGTATGTAAGTAGTAATCCATGAATGAAATCTTGTCAAATTTTGACTCCAGTGCACATCAAATAATCCAAGCATATCTATTCACCTGGGAAAAACATGCTCAAAAAGAGTCAACATAAATTTGGTGAGTTCGTAGATTTGTTTAAGTAAAATGATGAACAAAAGTTCTGTCAAGTGAGTATGACCTCGATTTAAAATCCTTAAATGTCCTTACCAAAATGTATTGTATGATTTTTAGAAATCAAATAGTGGTAAGTATGCATCGTCCATTTAAAATCCCCAAATAGTACATAAAATTGTACGTTGAACGTTGTACGCAAATTGTTCAATGCATGTATGATTTTTATATATAAATCACCAAAATGTTTCATGTATGTATTGAACGGTATTCAAGGCACGGTAAGTATCCATGGGAGTATTCATACAATGATACAATTACTCTAAGTTCATGAAACTGCGACCTTTGACTTTTAGGTCATGCACTTTATTCAAGGCCAACAGTAAGAGTGTACCATCGTAGGTATTTCCTCCAAGACCACATTGGGCAATAATGAAAATAAGGTGTACCCTTCATAGGTGTCCCTCCGATGAACACGTCGGGCATTAATGGAATATAATATGTACCTATGCATAGGTGTCCCCTCCGCGAACACCGGGCATTTGGAAATTTCATGTGTATGTATATTGTTGGCCTTGAGACCACCAATCGTGTTCCGACATGTTATAACGTTCATTTGCCCAGTGATAGCTAATCACCCGAACAGGGATTGTCAATCCCGAATAGATCTATTTCATAACATTCGCGTACCTCTCCAAGTGATTTTCAGTTCATGCCAACCTAAGCTAATTCCATAGCTCATTGGGATAAAGGTATAATTTGCATCCATAAGTAAAAAAACCTCAAATGTTAGTTTACTCACCCGTGAGATATGCTTTTGAGTGTTAACAAGTTTTTGCTAGTGGTTCACGCTCCAAAACTTAGGACACATGTATTGTATTCATCGACGAGATAATTATAAATAAATATGTAAACATTTGTAATCAACTATGTAAATGCTATTTGTAACCAAGCATGTTCTCACCCCAAATATATATAAAAACCAGTAAAAAAAAGTGGGCATTAAACTCAATTGATGTTGTAGAACGATTTGCAGAACTGCACATATTAAGCACAACAAACGGAAAGACCGGAACGGCTCGATCAAGAAGTTGCGATTTATCTTAACAGCTAAGTCCCACTAGCCTAGGATAATGTATTTGGGCTTCCGATGAATAGTTACGTCAAGGAGACACGTTGATAAAGATTTAGATTTCCAAGTTATAATAGTTTGGTAGTTGGTTAAATAAAATAAATCGAAAGTAACGCAAAGTATGTAATATATCCGTATAGTTTATACTATAAAAATGAACAAGTTATAATTCGTATCGTGAATTATATAATATAAGACAAAAACAATCCAAGATTAATACTGGAAATGTATAATACTTTTCAAGTATTATATAAGAAGGTGATGATAAATAATTAAACAATATTTGACACGTTTTCTGAAATCACCACTTAATTTAATAAAAGTTCTTGCTTAAACGTAATCGTACGTTTTAAGGTTACTAATTAAGTTAAACGATGTTTATAAAGCTTTTACAAAGTTATAATTTCACCTTATAGTCGGGAATTTATAAAATAATTTTTTATAAATTAGTATTTCGTCTCCTTTCTTAGCTAAAGTAGTTGTCTCGTTCGTAAAAGTATAGTTTTCGTTTAATTACCGGGTTACCGTCATCGTATAATTACGAATTAATAAGCTTAAAGACTATATATCTTCATCTTTTTATCGGGTTTCCAAAGTAATGTATTGATAGTGAATTAAAGTGTAGAAATTTATATAAATTTCGGCATGAAGTGTTTATTTATAGAACGATCCCAAGTAAAAAAACTTTGTTGCAAATCAACTTTCCCAATTCAATATAATAGAAAACAACTTAATAATTCAAGTGTATTTATTTGGTTATCGTCATTTTTTTCCATGCTATAAGTCCGTAAAATGATCTTTTACTTGAATATTTGCGTTTTTAATCAACGTTACTAAATAAAATGATAAATAATTTATTAAATATTTTTATTTAATAAAAAGTGATAATTAAATATAATTTAATTATTTTCTTGTTTCTAAAATCTTGCGAGGGCATTTCAGTCACTTTCTGTCTGTTTTCGGGTCTTGGGCAAAACTGAAAAGTTGTCCTAAATATCGTTTTACATCAAATTGTTTTAGAGTCCGAGTTGTGAAAACGTGATTTAGTGGTTCGTTTTTGATACGTCAGCTTAGAAATAACATATATCTTTTTCGTTTTCAAGTAGAGTAAGTTAAAAATAACTTTGCACATGATAGTAGGAATGTTAATAATAAATAGGATTTATACTTTAAAATTAGTTCCGAATAATTTTACGGTTTACGCCGGAAATGTTTTGGTGTGGTTATTTTTATTTACGTAAAATATTTACTAATATCAACACTTCAAGAGACAATTATGAATTTACCATAGTTCTCCTTGATAAAATTCACTCTTAAAAAAATATATATAATATAAATATATATTAAAGTATATTTAACGGGTAAGTATGGATCACCAAGGTCGTTTTCCTCAATGATAGTGAATTGAAACCTCGTTTATGTCCGGTTCTGATTAGATTTATGCAAAGATATTTGATTTGGAAACTATGACTACTAAAAGAAATGACAATTAATCAAATACGGAAAAACAACTACACGTGACTATTAAACAAGTAATCTAATTTTTTAATCCTAAAATTTAACTAAAATTCTAAACCTAAATTGGATAAAAGTAAAATTTTAGGAAAAAGAAAAAACATTGTTTTTTGCTTTTTAGATTATATAGATATGATTTCAGTAAAAGAACTTAAAACAATAAAACTCTTAAAAATAAAGTCCTAAAATTTCTATAAAAATTACACTAATTAAAGTAAATGTGCAGAAATTTTCTAAAAATAAAAGCACTAATTTTTATCTTTTTATAAAAGTCTAATTAAACTAATTAAAACTAAACCCTGACTATTAATTAAAACTTAATAAACTAATTAAAAACTTAACTTTGGGAACGAACTGTGAATAGAATTGAGGAATAACGGGCTAAAATAATTAACGGGGAAGGTTAACTGGAAAACAAAACTAAAACAGAAAAATTACGGAATGGTTCCCTGTAGGTACATAACCACGACTATAAACTAAGTCTATTATAAGCTCACTTGAAACGTGCTTATCATTAAAACTTTAAAAGAGCAAGTTGTAAAGGAAGCTAGGGAGAACAACTTTAACAAAAAGCACTATGGTTCTGATACTCAAAGATAAAGCTCTAAAAGAGCTTCTCAATAAGCTGTTAACAAAAACTTGGGGTTTGGGCTATGTTTTACTATAAAATCTATAATAGCTCAACTTAAGCTGTAATTGTGGAAAAGGAAAAGAGTTATAGGATGCTTATCGATATGCTTTATCTTTAAATGCAAAGTAAAATCTAGTTAGTAGTGCTTTTAAAACAAAAAAATGTGCATGATACTAAACAAACTCGGATACTAAGCAAGATTGCAAAATTTAATTAAGCTAAAAAAAAAAAATATAAATAAAAAACCCTTTTTTTTAAAATAAAATAGCTAAAACTAAACTTAAACTTTAAGGACCGTTATTAAACTACTTATTATTATTAATTAAGCTATAATCTAGATCCCATATAAGGCTAAATTAACGAATTTTAATTTAAAGTTTCTAGTTTTTTGCTGTTTTTGGTTTTTTAGTTACTTTTTGACAGCAAAAATACAGCTAGGAAAATGAGCTAGAAATGTAATTTAAGTCCTAATAGGGATTAAGGCCATACTCACTATAAGATGCTATGAGATAGTATAAATCCTAACTTCGATGCTTAATTTGGGGCTTAGACTCAGCATAGTCTAAACTTTTGTTAGTACTGCTGATGCAAAGTTCTTTTTTAACAGCTGAAATGGTAAGAAATAAGCTGTAAAATGAAAATAATTCCTAAACTTATTAAGCTATATCTAGAGTACTTCTAACTTGATTTAAAAAAAACTAAATCCTGCTTTTACTCAACTAAAAATTAAGCCTAAGGTAGCAGTACTAACTTTTGTTAGTACTGGTGGCAGTACTAACTTTTGTTAGTACCGGTGGCAGTACTAACTTATTGTTAGTACTGGTGCACTTTTGCACAAGTGCAAAATGAACATGCAGGTTTCCTAAAGGAAACACTGCACTAAAACACACTCAAATAGAGTGTTTAAACAAAGTCCAAGCAAGATCTAAGCCTTGGAGGGCTTATATCAGAATTTCACAAGTAAAATCAAAGGGAAAATCCCCTGGTGCACATGCAAGCTTATTAAGCCATAAAATCATTAATAGCTTAAACTAAAACCTCAAATCTACTCAAAACCTTAGCAATTATGACAATCAAACTATCCAAAAAGAAATCACAAACTGCATTTGACTTTTAGATGGCAAACTAGCTTAAACCAAACACTACTTTACAACTAAGACATTTATGATTAAGCTACTACTTTGAAATCTAGTAAACAAGTGCTTAATACTAGACAATTAACAGATTAAAATTACTTTAATAAGCATGACTTAACAACTAAATAAGCTATAATCTAAGACTTAAGCTATTTTACTATGTTTTTGGTTTTTAGAGGTTTTAAGACAATAATATGAAAATCTATGATTTAAACTAAGCAGATTGAAAATGATAAACAACTAAGATGATTTAGCAATAAAACTCAAATAAGCACTGACTCGCCGCGAATAACTACCACTTAAAATATACCAATAAATATAAATATATATAAATATATTTCAAGGATCAAATCGCGAGGCCAATGATACCGGAAAGCAGTATAGAGTGTTCCCGGGTCGTTATGTCCCAACGAGGCTGGAGATGGAAAATCGAAAGACGATTGATGATTGATGTTTGAATATGACAAGGATGCAATTATGATTGGGCACTAAACCTAATAGGCAAATACACACAAAGACAAGCAAGAAAAAGAAATAGAAACAAGTATAAAAGCTAGAAATAGTGAAAACACTTTAAACTTTTACTCTAAGACAGAAATAAGCTCAAATGAACTTAAGACAAATCAAATAAGCTAAGCTAACTCTAAATAGCAAATTCAAAAAGCAATTAAGCTAAATTAAGCAAGGAAACTCAGCAGTACTTGCAATAGTACCAACAGTATTAACTACCAGTACTAACTTAGAGTTAGTACTGCTAGCTTTAAGTTAGTACTGCTAGGTTAATATAACACAACGAAATAAGAAATAAGCAAATGAGCTAAAGCAGAAGTTTAACTACCCAAAATAAGCACTTAAGCATAAGAATAAACAACCAGAATAGACTATAATGATAAATAAGCTAGAAAACTAAAACTGTTGAACTCTGAAAATTAAATTAAAAAAAACAAATAAGTTCTAATGAAGACAGCATACAAAAATAGGCTTAATGTACTCTAAAAAGCTAAGTGAATTTTAAATAAGCAGAAATAATAAGCTGATAAGCTAAAATGAACCACCAGTATTAACAGTTTCAACTATCAGTACTAACTTGGAGTTAGTACTGCTAGTGTTGAGTTAGTACTGCTACATTTGAAATTTCAAGAAAATGAACCAGCAGTACTAACTTGTTGTTAGTACTGCTTGAATCAAACAGACCTTAAAGTTTTCAAAAATCATTTTTATTTCAAACTGATTAAAAACAGATTATTAGGTGACAAATTAAAACACTTATAAGCAGACTTTAATCAAGAATAAGCACTTAAATAAGCTGAATTAGTCTAGCAGTATTAACTCAAAAACCAACAGTTTTGTCAAATGAACTAACAGTACTAACTAAGAAGTGTTGTCAAAACTATTTTAAACTAACAATTAAGCAAGATAAGCACTAAACATATGATAAAGACTAAATATGTAAATATAAGTAAAACGATAAGCACAATTAGTACTTCTGCAGTAAATGAGAAATGTAAGAAAAAGAGAGAGACTTACAACACCCTTGCTCAAAACAGGGTTAAATAAAGAGTCTACAAGCTTTAGCTTGTACAAAAACAAGCATAGTTGAGAGTCATAAGCCCAACAGAACTGGTTATCATCCATAAAATAAGCTGTGGTATATTTGAGTGTAATTTTGTGATTAACTACTTAACTTTTTATCTTTACTTAATTAAAACAGCTTGTAAACAAGCTGTGTTGAGAGCTTTTTAAACACAAATCAACACATTCAAGAAACTTAACACTTGGAATTGTAAATTGACTTAAAAACTTAAATTTTGCATTAAAGCTTGAAAATGTTACAAAGCTGAAAGTAAAAGCTGTAAGTGACTGAAAATAAGCTAAGTTATATTAAAAATTAAAAACTAACTAGTTCTAAGATGCCTCAAAGGCTTACAAAAGACTCTATTTATAGTCGAAGTCTTCTTCTTTGGGCTTGCAGCTGTGCTTCTTTTGTGAGAGCAAAAGCCAAGTGTGCTTGTTGTGTGAGGCAATTCTATGTTGGGAAAAACAAGTCAATCGGTCAACGTACTGCTAAGCAAAAGGTCAAAGTACTGCTAAGTAGAAAGTCAAGGTACTGCCAGTCAAAGATCGAAGTACTGCCGTGGATAAAGGAATCTTAAAGGATTATCATTTAAATGGTTATGTTAGTAATTATCTTGTAACAGTTAGTTTAATGATTAGTATTGATTAGTGTTTATGTCATACAAGGACTGTACATCTACTAGAGGTTATCCTTATGTTTATAAAAGGATCTCTAGGAAGATATTAAGAGATATAGAAAACACGAGTTAAGAAATGTATTAGTATTGTATTAGGGATCTGCAATTTAGGCAGATTCATAAAAGGTTTATTTAGAAAGAAATCGTTTGAGAAACTATTGTGTGTTCTTCTTAAGTACTGCCAACTAGATTCCGCATAGTTGACAGTATATCAGTGTTTCATTAAGGAATATCGATCCTACAAGTGGTATCAGAGCTTGTGGAGAGACTCTGATCTAGAAGAACTTTAATCATTCGAAATCTTTTCAAACTCATAAAAGATGTCTGAAGCTGAACCTATCCCTCCCACCTCGTCCGTTACTGCACTAGAGAATCCCTATAATCAAGGATAAGGTCGAATATGACCTATGGTCCATGAAGATGCGACTGTATATCGCTATCACTGATCACATACTATGGGACATAATCACCATGGAATACCAAACCTCAACTGATCGTGCATCTCCCTCAGTGTCTGCACCAAAGACTTCACTTGCTGCAAACGCAAGAAGAAACAATGAGAAAGCCCTTAATATACTGCTTTCTGCCATACCTGATAGACATCTTCTTAGTTTTCATGATGCTGTAGATGCAAGATCTTTATGGAAAGCCATAAAAGCAAGATTTGGAGGAAACGAAGCATCAAAGAAGATGCAAAAGAATCTGTTGAAACAACAAACAATTTGAGAATGTACTATTGGATCTTGGGAAGAACTAGATTCAGCAACGAAAGGTTTCAGCTTATTCTTAGCTGCGAATTAACATGATGCTACGGTGTCCATTGTAAGATGCAAATTCTGAAGTTTCTAGAAGCTACATCTGTGTGGCATGTAGTGGCTACCATGATTCGAGGACAACCTGGATTGGATGAGTTAGACTTTGATGATCTCTACAACAACTTAAAGGTGTATGAACATGAATTGAAGGGTGTCTCAAATTCAAGTTCACCAAACATTGCCTTTCTGTCCACAGAAGTCAAGGGCAGTACTTTGAAACAAAGTACTGCTGAACCAACAAATATCCCAAAAGGATATCACAAGCTGCCTAAAGCAAGGTGCCACTGCTCCATAAATATGCTTCTCTACTCAGTGACAATCAATGTTCCTTCTTTTTCTCAACAAGCTCCATGCCTACAATCATGATGCTGAAGAACCTGCTACAAATGATGAAGATGCTATGGAAAGAAATTGACATTAGGTGGAGGTAGCTATGATAATGCAAGGATAATGAAGTTTATGCGGAAGCCAGGGAAGACCAATTGATCTCAAGTCCAAAGAATGGGATCACTTTTGGACAAATCAAAAGATTGAATGTTTTAATTGTCAAAAGTTGGGTCATTTTGCTAGAGAGTGTCGGTTTGCTAAGTATCAAGAAAACAGAGCAAATGGTCGTCAGGAAAAGAAGACTGTGGCTATTGAAGATTCAAACTCAAAAGCCTTAGTGGCAACAGACAACAATGAAGACATTGACTGGACCAAGGAATTTGATGCTGAACCAACGACTTTTGCTATGATGGCACTGACTGAAGTTGAAAAAGATGATTGGAGCATGGAGTTTGATGCAGAACAGTGCATTTGGGAGCAAGATGGACTTGGTGATTTTGACTGGAGCAATAAAGATGATGATACACCAGTGTCTCTAGCTTTAATGGCTACAAACTCAGAGGTACCTTACTGTTCTAAATGTAGTAAATCTTATAAAAAGTTGCTTGAAAACTATCAAACTGAAAGAGATAATTTTCAAAAGGCTAGGACTGAAATTCTAGGATATCAAATGAGCTTAGAGTCATTAGAAGTCATACTTAAAACACATGAAAAGAATGAATATGCATGGGGTGATAAGTATGAACAGATGGAATATGACTTAAAGATGAGGGATTTGAAACTAGAAGAAAAACAAAAGGAATTAGATCAAGCCTTAAGAGAGAGAGATGATTTCAAGGTAAAACTTGAAAAATGGTCAAATGCTGCTGTACTTCAAAATGAAGTCCTAAACAAACAAAGATATTTGTCTGATAAAACATGTATAGGATTTGGAGTTGAATACAGTAGTAGTGAAGAAAATAACAATTCATCTGGGGATGAAACTTTGGTTGATCCTTTGTATGAAAATTTCAAAAGAGAAAAGGCATACAAAGCAGTACCTCCACCCACAGGTACAATTATTCCACCTAGGGCAAATGTCTCTTTTACTGGGATAGATGAACTAGCCATTAGGAATAAGGTTGTTAATCAAGAGAAAACAAAGACTAGTCAACCAGAAATTGATAGAAATAAAGTCATAATTGAAGATTGGGTTGATAGTGATGATGAAGAGACTGATTCTTCAGAAATTCAAAAGAAAACTGTTTTTAACTCAGAAAATAGTGAAACATCTTTTGAAAACAAGTCACCAAATAGTCAAAACAGTGTTGGTCAAGAGTCTAGGACAAAGGGACTTGGGAACAAAGGGGGTAAATTATGTTTTGTATGTTACAGCCCTAATCACCTAATCAAGGATTGTAATCTACATGAGAGAACCTTTAAACAAACCCAAACTCATAAACCTAAGGGAACACAGGGTACAAGGGACAAAAGACCAGTGTGGAACAACATCCAAAGGGTGAACCATAGTAATTTCTCAAGAAACTCTAGGTACACTCACCAAAGGAGGTCTTTTACCCCATCAGCAGTACTTACAAGGGAAGGGTTGAAAAGTACTGCAAGACCAAGTAAGACACCAACAGTACCTTCAAAAAGTACTGCTAATGTGTTTTATCAAGGTTCTGCTAGACCAAAAGTACCACACGCAGTACTTTCACAAAGTACTGGTAGACCTTATTATCCACGGATGGATAATATAAGACCTAGAACCTCAAGTTTTTCACCATCATCAAGGTCTTCTACCACAAGGACTCCTTACAGACCACAAAGACCCAAGAAAATTATGAAGTCTATCTGGGTTAAGAAAGGAAGTACTGTTGGATCACAAGCAGTACTTCCACAAAAAGTAAGAGTCAAAGGGGGTGTCATGATAAATCCAAAACAAACATGGAGACCAAAAGGGAACTATCTAGATTCTGTGAATAGGGATAATGGATCTTACACACTCAAGCAATTTGAGTATGTAACTCCATTAGGGGTATCCAAGTCAGTTATGACTTGGGTCCCTAAAAGAGTCTAATTCTTTAAAATTGTTTGTACAGGGCAATCCAGAAGAAGATCTCAAGGATTATGCTATTATTGACAGTGGTTGCTCTGGGAGTATGACAGGAGACAAGGACAAGCTGTCTGACTTTAAAGAATTCAAAGGTGGTTATGTGGCTTTTGGAAATGATCCTAAAGGAGGAAGAATCACGGGCAAAGGAACCATCAAGACATCTTGCATAGACTTTGAGAAAGTCAGCTATGTGGAGGAGCTTAAGTTCAATCTCCTTTCTGTTTCTCAAATCTGTGATAAGAAGCACAATGTCCTCTTCACTGATAAGGAGTGTCTTATCTTATCTCCAAAATTCAAGTTTGTTGATGAAGATTTGGTGATACTACGAGCTCCTAGAAAGAATGATGTATACAGTATGATCTAACTGAATATTATTCCATTGGAGGCAGTAACTTGCTGGTGCAATGGCACAAAGGATGAAGATGTCTTATGCCAGAAGATTGGGCATGTAATTCAAAAATTTATTAACACGTTGGTTCAAGGCCAATGTGGTTAGAGGTTTTACTTCCAAGACATTCAAGCTGATCATACATGTCTGGCATGGTAGGGAAGGTGTAAACCGCACAGGTGCTTTTGCAAAAAGTTTTGAGAAAGAACAATCAGAGAACCTTTAGAATTGCTCCATATGGATTTATTTGGACCTGTTTCTGTAGAGAGTGTTAACAGGAAAAAGTACTGCTTGGTGGTCACTGATGACTGTAGTAAATTCAGTTGGGTGTTTTTCTTGGCCTACAAGGATGAGACATATGATATGCTTCATGATCTGATTGTGGGTTTAGAAAACAAACTAAGACATAAAGTGAAGACCATCAGGTGTGACCATGGAACAGAGTTCAAGAATCAACTAATGAATGAGTTTTGTGCCAAGAAGGGAATCAAGAGGGAATATAGTATTGCAAGGACTCCACAGCAAAATGGTGTTGCAGAACGAAAGAATAGGACTCTCATTGAAGCAGCTAGAACTATGCTAGCAGATTCTCTTTTACCTATTCAATTTTGGGCTGAAGCAGTCAATACTGCTTGTTATGTGCTTAACAGAGTTTTGGTGACTAAACCTCAAATGAAGACTCCTTATGAAATCTTGATGGGCAGATCTCCTAACATCAGTTTCATGAGACCTTTTGGATGTTCTCTAACTATACTTAATACCCTAGATCAATTGGGAAAGTTTGATGGCAAGTCAGAAGAAGGCTATCTGTTGGGATATTCTACAAGCAACAAAGGTTTTAGAGTCTATAACAGGGTAACAAGAAAAGTTCAAGAATGTATTCATGTAGACTTTCTTGAGAATCAGGAGAATCAAAAAGGAAAAGGTCCTGATTGGATGTTTGATCTTGACCTTCTAACTCCTTCAATGAATTACATTCCTGTAAGGAAAGAGAACTATGTGATCAGGAGAAAGTATCAACTTTGGATGATGTTGAAGATTTAGATGACCAGCAGTTCATTGTTCATGGTCCAAGCATGTTGCAGCTCAGCCTATGCATTCAGAGGAACGTACTGCTGACAAAGAAGTTTCATTATCCTCTGAAGAGCAAGCTCTACATGATGAGCTTGTGAATTTGATGCATCAAGAATCTCTTGCTAAACTTCATCATGATGCTCAAAGGACCGCTTTTGAAGAAGAAAAGAAGAGAATTGCAACTTTGCAAGGAAAAAGATGTGCCAACAAGTACTTTCAACTCTAAATACTGCTAAAACACGCTCAAAGTACTGTATACTCACTAAAGATTTGGATGATGATGTTCCAAAAGATGGTGTTTTCTCTACAAACTCTTTTGATGCTGAACACACTGACACTGAGGAAGATGGGGCGCCTGACTACAACAACATGAATCACACCATTGATGTTAGCTCTACTCCTACACACATAATTCATAAGATTCATCCTCAAAGTCAAATTATTGGCAAAAGTACTGCTGGGTTCAAACAAAGAAAGATTAAAGAAGTACTTCTAACCAACATAAATCATTTGCTGTCTTTTTTTATACAAAACAAAACAGAATACTAACCACAAAGTCAGCAGACATGCTTGTTTGCTTGTTTATTATCGCTAGAGGGATACCAAGAAAGGTCTCCTCAAGCTTTAGCTGATGAAAGATTGGGTTGAAAGCGATGCAAGAAGAACTGCTCAATTCAAGCTTCTAAGATGTATGGGTATTATGTGACTTACCGTTGGCAAGAGGAGTTGATTGAACTAACTGGGTTTTTAGCGAAACAAGAGGGATGAACGGGGTTACTATTATCAAGATAAAGCAACGACTAGTTGCACAAGGGTACAACAAGAGGAAGGTGTGGTTATGATGAAGTTTTTGACACACGATGCCAGAAATGAAGCACTTCAGGGACCTCTTTTTGGCATTTGCATCTTTCATGGGCTTTACTGTCTATCAGATGGATGTCAAAAGTGCATTTTTATATGGCAATATAACAGAAGAGGTGTATGTAAAACAGCCTCCAGGTTTTGAAGATCCTACTCATCCAAACAAGGTCTACAGAGTTGTCAAGGCACTTTATGGCCTACATCAAGCCCCACGAGCATGGTATGAAAGACTCTCCACTTTTCTTTTGAAACATGGCTATAGGAGAGGGGCTATTGATAAAACTCTGTTTATTAAGAAGGATAGAAGAGATATCATGTTGGTACAAGTATATGTAGATGATATTATCTTTGGATCTACCAAGTCTTCTATGGTGAAGGATTTTGAAGAACTTATGCAAAAAGAGTTCAAGATGAGTTCAATGGGTGAACTCACTTTCTTTTTGGGGCTTCAAGTCAAGCAATCTAATGCTGGTATTTTTCTAAGTCAAGACAAATATGTGAAAGATATTCTCAACAAATTTGACTTTAGAACCATTAAGCCAGCATCTACTCCAATTGAAGCTCATAAATCTCTAGGAAAAGATGAAGAAGGTGAAGAAGTTGATGTACATCTTTATAGGTCTATGATTGGGTGTCTCATGTACTTAACTGCTTCAAGACCAGACATAATGTTTGCTGTTTGTCTGTGTGCAAGATTTCAAGTCACTCCAAAGGTTTCTCACCTGCATGCTGTCAAAAGGATCTTTAGGTACCTCAAACCATAACCAAACCTAGGGTCGATGGCTATCCTAAGACTCTCCTTTTTATTTAGGAAGCTTTTTCGACAGGGACTATGTGGGACAATCATGATAGATGATTCAATCAGGATGGATGTCAATATCTAGGAATAGAAGGCTGGTCTCTTTGGCAATGTAAGAATCAAAACAATTGTGGCTATATCCTTATAAGAGGCAGAATATGTAGCAGCTGCATGTTGGTGTGCTAAGGTTCTGTGGATGCATAAAATCAACTCTTGATTATGGATTTAACTTCATGAAACACTAAATCCATATAGACAATGAGAGTACCATATGCATTGTGAGGAATCCTGTTCTTCACTCAAAGACCAAACACACATATTCAGATTCGACATCACTTTATTCGAGATTTTATGAAGTAGAGGACTCATTAATGTGGTCAAGGTTAATACTGATGACAATTGTAGCAGATTTACTCACCAATGGCTATGATTGGCAAGATTTAACTTTTTGGTGGTAACTATTGGATGATGTAACCCATAAACTCCATTTGAGGGGTAGGATTCAAAAAACATGTAGGAGTGCTTGGTGTACAAGTGAAGTACTGTTTTGGTTCGAATGGATCTTTGGAAGCATCTCTATCTATATTTGAGGGGAGGATATGCATGATTGTTCAGAGTGTTGATGAGTTGAAGAGATATTTTGCAAAATTGCAGGGTTGTGGCTGACAAATTTGAGTTGGAAATCTTTTTAAGTTGAAAGTACTGCTTAGCCAACTCAAGTATGCTAGTCTTAGAAAGTATTGATTAGAACATCTAAAGTACTGTTCTAACGTTCGGTCAACGGTCAAACGTACGTTTTTGCGCTACAAAACGTATTTACAACGGTAACTTTATAGTTATCCAACACAACCTATAAATACTCAACCGAATTGCATTTTTCTCTCATTTTATCTCTTTTCATTCACACATTTTTAATTCCAACCTCCGACGCACATCCAATTCTTTTCAAATGGCAAATATTCACACTTGTAACAAACACAACATGATTGCTTGTGTGGAAAAGACGGCGCAGAATGCTGATTTTTATCAAATCATCGATTATCTCACTGGTTTGTTCAAATTAAATACTTCTTTGTTAGTTGATCCTGATCTAATCGGTCCATGGCTTCAACAATTTTGGGCTACCGCTTCTCTCAGAGTGATCAATGACGTACCTCATATTCGTGCCACGGTAGCTGGAAAGAAGGTTTTGATTTCAGAGGAAATCATTCGGGCTGATCTACTTTTTGTTGATGCAGATGGTGTTGATTGTTTTCCAAAGCAGGTTATTTGGGACTCTCTCCGAGATATAGGCTATTGAGGGTAATTTAGAACAAACTGACTTTCTCTAAAACCTTTATTTAGCCTCAGTGGAAGTATTTATTCCATGTTTTACTTTAACTGTCTAAGTCTAAGAGTTACTTCTTGGGGAACAGTTTAGCGGGATAATATAGGGCATCAGGCTCTAGTAGGATTAGCCACAAACCAAAAGTTCAACTTTTCCTTGATGATTATGAATGGAATGCTTAGGACTTATATTCAAATGGTACTACACCTTTCTTTGTTATCCTAGGTTTCCATTCAACTGTTTTTGTACAAAACATTTAGAGGGAGTAACCAGACCTAAGAATTTTCTACCATCTTCACTATACTTCTAAAGTTTTTACCTTTATGAGAAAGTACAGTTCCTAAGCCAGTTCTCATATTAGGGTTACACCTTGACTCCACCTATGTTAGAGGTTGTTGTAACAGATTTAGCAGCAGAGATAAGCACATAGTACTATCCCATTTTGCTAGGGCTTACAATTTCTCCAAGGGATGCTCAAGGTTTCCCATGATCATAAAGTGCTGTCCATAGTATTTCACAAGGGTACTTGCTAAAGTTCAAGGTATGATAATCTCTCAAGGGACTGCTGATAGTACAGGGTATGCTGAAGCACAATGGTATGCTGAATCTCATAGTATGGCTGTGAAACTCACGGTGCTGCTATTGTTCCAAAATCCCCATTGATTATACTCCCACAGATGCGTTCAAACTTCTGGGAGAGATGAGGGACTTTTGGATCTATTGCTTTTTTAAACCGGGAAGTTAGGTGAATCCAAGAAGCAAAAAAACCCTTTCTCAAGCCAAACTGATTCGCAGCTCAAGGCCTTACTCAAGAAGATATGTCAAAAGTGGTTAGAGCCAGTGGTCATACATCACCACCTCTTTTGGGGAGAAGTCAGAACCTTAAGAAGCAAAAGAGACGAAGAAAGAAGCAAAGGAAGAAGGTGTCTTCAGTCAAACTGGGGGAGGAATAAGGATGAAGGTACTTTGTCTGAAGAGCACTATGTTCAAGAAGATTATACAGCAGATCTTTTCTTTGAAGATATTGTTGATAAGTTGCTGCAGTTACTCCCTGACTTGGAAAGGAAAAGTGGTGGACTGATAGTAATCAATATTGAGGAGAAAAAGGCTTATGATTGTAAGAGTGGAGATACTGAAGTAACTAGATTTGGAGGCAGTTCAAACAGTACTGCTAGAACAGCAGTACTATTACTCCTTGGGACCCTATATTTTAATGATCGAAAGCAGGGTCCTTCAAGACCAATCCGTCCAACTCAAAATTATTGAGCCTTGAGACGAGTTTAAAGATGATTGAAAGTTCGCTTGCTGAGATCTCTAGACCAAGAGGTTTTAGGATTCCTGGGACCCATTCATCTAACCTACCTCAAAACCCATATCAAGCTTTACTGACCCGAATAAAGACAAAGGCCAAAGGGGATTCTTGGTAAGAAGAACCCAAAAAGAAGAAATTAACTCTTTAAACAAATCAGTGAGCTTGGAGGACTTACATAATGCATGAGGTGGTTGCTAAGAATGATATCAAGCTGTGGGATGCAGTATAGAAGAAAGAAAAAAGGTTTTGAAGAATTGAAAGAAAAGAAAAGCCATTAGACTACTTTGAGAAAATCTATCTCTTGATCAAGAAGAGGAATCAATAATGATGAATTTTTTAAAAGGTCAAGGATACAAGAATTTGCAAAAGCTAAAGTATCCACAGATGAAGGAACTGTATGACAAAGTTCAAGAATCTATTAAAGACTCCTTCAAAGATTTTATTCCAATGGACTCAGAGAGAGAAAAGCAGATGTTGAAGGAAAGAGATGAAAAGAGACTCTTAAGGAAAAGAAAAGCTACAATTTCTGAAGAACAGCCATCAAAGAAGCTTAAGTTGAGAACAGAAACAATTGATGAGCTTAGAAACTATCTTAGGATTGTAGACTTTGAAAAGAATGCACAAGATAGAGAGTCACTAGAAGGAATCTCCATGATTACAGAGCTCCAGGTTATTGATTCACCTGATGGAGAGTATCTCATCATTCACAGAGCGAATAATCATTTCAGGGCTTTTGATACTTTATGGGAGATACTGCATATCTTAGATAGACAGGATTTGTATCATCTATATCGAGTTGTTCAAGACTATTATGAGCACATATCTCCAACTGGTTTAGGTTTGATACTTCTAGGTGATCTAACCACTATTTGGGAGACGGCTGAAATAAGTGATGATGACTTCTGGAAGAATCAAGAAGATTGGGAAATCGTAAGGTGGAGACTTAATGAATCTTCAGGAGTGCATACACTAGAGTTAGAGGATGGTACTATGATTCATATGCTGGCTGAAAGAAGATATCCTCTATCAAGAGAGTTGATGATAAGGATGCTGGATCATGGAATGGAAGTTGAAGATGAAAGTGAGATAGCCATTGCAGTGATACACCTGTTCATTTTGTGGACAACAGAAGATGGTGATGATTCTTAAACAACTGGTATAATTTATCAAAACTTTTCTTTGAGATTAATCTTAACTGTGAACAAGCAGTACCTTATTCAAAGTATTGCTAGTTAAAAAGTTGTTTTTGAAATATTTTGAAGATTTGAGTGTGCAAAAGGTTTAAGGAACAAATGTTTGAGATTAAAA
>BQNB010082560.1:0-11183 GCA_026074375.1 Tanacetum coccineum
AGACTCGATTCTAATAGAAAGGGTATGAGAAAAAAGACCATCGACTAATAACAAACAAGTGTGGATTAGGTACTTGTGTATCTCTGGAGATGTGTTCTTCAATAAAATGACAGATGAGAAGATAAGAACACAAGAGGTGTTAGACTTAGAGGATGTATAAAAACGGATGAAAACGGAAGAAAACGAAAGAAAACGGACTAAAACGTAAGAAAACGTACGTAAACTGGCGAAAATGTTCAAAAATGGACGAAAAAGTAAAAAACGGATAAAAACGTATAAAACAAAAAAAACACTTTTGACCCACCAGACCTGTTGGGAGACCCATCTAGACCCGTTGAAAGACCCATGTAGACCAATCTATAATTTTAAAGGAAGACCTGCTAGACCCAACTAAACCCATCTATAAAATTAAAGAGAGACCCAACTAGACTCATCTCTTAAAACTATTAACCAATTAGACCCAAATTTAACCAATGATTCTCAAATTGACACCTCAACCTAAGGCTCTTATCAACACATCTTTTTTTTTGGCATGATAATTTATTAGAATATTCTAAATGATTAAAACAAGTAGGATTACCCGCGCGTTGCTGCGGGACGTTAATTTTTCGCGCGTTGTTGCGGGCCATTGTTATTATTATTATTTTATAATTGAGACAGTGAAAAAAGAAATAAAAAGAAAAGAAAAAGGAGGAGGAAAATGGTTGGTTGGCTGGTCTGATGTAATGCAAATGCAAAGCTGGAGACAGGCTGTCATCAACAACAACAACAACAAAACTTCTTCTCTCTCTTTCTTCTTCTTCTATTCATATTTTCCCCCAAATTGAAATTATTATTAATATTTTCATTTTCATTACTATAATTTTCAATTCAATCTCAGATCCACATTTTCACCTTTCTTTGTAAGTACATCCTCTTCAATTTATCCTTTAATATCACATCTATACATATATACGATTTTTTGTTTTTAGGGCTCGTAAACTAAAATTTCTAATTGATGTTTATGTGATGTATTTTGACCTTTAATTATTAATTAACGCGCTATTTAGTTATGTTATATGTGTTTAATTTATCTTATAGATAGATTAATTTTTGTTGGTAACTTTTATTAGGTTTTAAATACTCTTATGTATTTTTTATAATGTTAGATTTTTGGTTTTAACAGATTTTTGTTACCCTTTAAATATGTTTCAGATGCAATTTCTGTTATTAGAGTTTAATTTTATAAAATTTAAGGAAGCCTTCGTCAGTATAAAAAGCTTACTATAAGTTAACGCCTGTTGAATGTATAGATTTGTGGTGTGGATATTTTTTTCATGGAATGTGAGGTCGGGATGAAGAAAAATTAGAATGAAGCAGGAAGTAGCAAAAAAATCCTTAGTTATGAAGCTATTTTGCCCGCCGCAACTCAGACATATTTTCTTAACCATTTCCATGTTATTTTTATATGTAAGAAAGGTGTTACTTCTGCAGTAGACATAGAACATTGATATATTTAAATGCTTGCCTGCTAAATAGGTGAAGCGCGTGCGTACTTTAATCAGCAGAGATCCTTACTTTTGCTATTATACGTGATAGATCCATTTTTTTAACCTTAGCATGTCCATGGGTGAAACTATTCTGTGTCTAGGTTTCTACGTTTGAGCCCTTGTATCATTTTGAGCCTTTCATTGTTCCGTATGACACAACGTACTGGAACTAATCCCGCCATGTAGATTGTGCTTTTAGCTGTTTTCAAAAATATAGAGTCAATGTTAGATTTGCTGCACAATAGCAACCCACGGGTTCTTATGAGGATGGCACGGTTAGAATTAAAAGCTTGTATTAATCTTCAGTTTTGATGTTGGTTATATTTTATTTTGTGTTGCGTCAATGTTTTGTATAGGCATCATGAAAAGCCAATTCTTTGTAACTTAAAGTCTTAAACGCTGCTACTACAAAAACTAAACCACATATGGGTGTACACATATTGCTAGAATTTATCTCCGTTAATTTACATATATACATAAAGACTACAAACTCTGGTTGCTAATTAAGACAGATGCCTGGTCGTGTTACTGCAGTTTTACAAAAAAGACAAGCGGTGACATGTTTGTAAAAACATTTCATTTTAGCTCTCTGTTGATTAATCAAGCTTCTTAATTTTATCTGAGTTACCACACTTTCACTGCTATTTAGTTATCTCGGAGCAGTCTGATAAGTATGATGTGTTAAGCTGCTAAACATGGTGACCTGCTTTATACTTGTTATTATTGGAAATTTCCATTTAGAAATGTTATTCTGTTGCATTTCTATATTAAATCTGTGATAGAATTTGAATTTTGTCTTGCAATTGCTTTTACTTTGATTAAGTGTGATGCTTGTGGGTTTTCCTTTCACGATGACATGCATTTTCATTTTTTGCTGTAGGTGGTCTAGTCGTGTAGCTTCTGGGAGACATAATAATATAGTCACTCAGACCGGAATGTGGTAATCTTCCACCCAACTTAATACACGCGTAATTATTGATTGGTGTATGGGGCATTGAAGTTTCAAAAAGTGCTAGCTGGTGTCTAGAAAGAGTTCGCTTTACATATGTGACTGAAAATTGAAGGTACCAGGGGCTTTTTTGTATCCATGCTGTCAAAGCATGCGTGGAATCCATTTTTTGGGTAATGCCCCTGACGAGCGTTGTTGCTGATGCACTCGGTGTGGTTACAATCTCTCTAGTTGCTGTATTAGGTCTCATTGGCTTACTCTGCATCTTGTACTCGTTATATTTTCGAGACCACATTCGTAGTCAGAGTCAAACCCAACTTGGATACTTCAGTGGTCCGTGGGTCGTTCGGATCATCTTTATACTTTTTGCATTCTGGTGGGGTTTTGGAGAAAATTTTAAGTCTAGATAATTCTTGCGACGGTGACGGTGGTATTATATTTGGACTCTAAATGCATGAACCGTTATGCAAATCCTACATAGTGTCAAACCTAGGAATTTCAGAACCGTGTCTATTCCTCACACTCGTTTTTCTTCTTCGTGCTTCCTTACAGAACACATCATCGGGCCCGCTGAGCCAGAAATGGAACATCAAAACAACCATTTACATTCTTCTATGCATTTTACCGATTTTTGCCCTTCAAATGACGGTGGTTTTATTTGAACCTCAATACGAGACGGATCTACACCTAAACAAAAAAGCCTACTTTTTCAAAGTTACAATGACATACCAAACTGATGTTACTCGATGCTATTTCCCTTTATTAAGTACCTATTTCTGGGTCTTTTTGCCGCAATGTAAACACTTTTATTTGTTTAGGCTTGGAAGGCGAATACTATTCTGGTCATCAATAAGGGTTGTGCAGAAGAGAGTGTACACATGATATTTTTGTTTCTAGCTTTTTTCGGTACGGATTCTGCTACTTGGTTTATTCTGTTTATCAAGCCGGAGATTCCTGCTTTTGAAGTATTGCGTTCTGGCTTTTTCTTTCATTGTATTTGGTCTGGGGTTGGGATTTGTTGTACTTGTTTACTTCCGATTGCTGATCTCTTGGCATTAAAGATTTTGGCTAGATTGGAAGCTACAAGAAGGGAATATTTGGGGAAAATAATGATACTTTGTCACTTATGGCATTTATAACCATAGCCGCTTGAAGTTTTTATGGAGAGCAGTGGGGTGAAACCAATCACTCTCAACAAAAACGGGGGTCGATTTCTTTTCGGACAATGGAGAGAGATGAACAAAACAGGGATCAGTCTCTCTTTGTGGAGTTGAGCCTTTTTTCTCCTAGTCAACACTCGACTCCTATAGGTTCCCCTCAGCTTAATGGCTGGCCTATGCTCCCTTTGAGGGCAAGCTAATGAACCATGATGGTGAATCAACATATGCCAACTCATTTTTGTGGTAAACTACAGTTTGTAAAGGTCTTAGGTTTTAATAAGGATTGCTATTATTCGGTACTGTATTTTAATGTTGGAGATGTGTTGGTTTGCCACCACCCGCCTTGTTTTTTTGGTGGAACTGATCTGTATCTCGTCCTGTTTTACTTTTATAACCTGTACAATTTCGTCTATGTTTGCAATTCGAGTTAATGCATTTTTGTTTCATGTCAAGGTGGAATGGTTGATTGATTGATTGTTTATTGACTTCAAAGGTTCATTATTTGTTCTAATAGAATCATAAGCTGCTTTGATGTACGTTTGCTCAGAGCTTCTATTCTTGCAGGTATTATCTTTGTCGCTTATATGTTTATGGCTGCTGTCAGTTGTGTGTTTCCAGGTTTCTTTTTGGTAGTGGTTGTTTGAGTTGCAGAACTCTATGATCTAGTCTTTGTTATATCAGGTAGTGTTTCTTATATGGGTATGAGGAATTGAGTTTCATTCCAACTAAAAATGTTTGATTAGTGGATTAGATTTCAAAATTATATGTCAAACCCATGAATGTTATATAGGAAACCCCCAAATGGTTTTTCTTCATCTTAGATCATACAGATGCCCATACTTTGATACTGTGCCGATTGCAAAAAAGATACGGGTTAATCGGGTTGACCCGAACCCGAATAACCCAAACAAATTTAACCATTCAGGTTTATCTCAGATACCCTGATTAACTCAACCAGAATAGTCTTGATCATTTGGGTCAGGTCGGCTTTCTGATACCCCTAGATGTGATGCTACAAAATCCTATCTGTCAACGGTCATCATAAGATAAACGTGACATATTTGTGTTCTACAGGTTATTACCCTTCTGAGTTTCTCCCATAGATGAGGCATTTAGGTCATTTGGGTCTATCACATTTTGTGCTTTAAAAAGGAAAGGACTAAAAAATGTCTAGAAAATTTAGATGGCATGAGAATTACAATTCTGTCTAGTCCTTTATAGGGAGGATCATTGATGTGAGGTTATAATCCAAATAACTAAGATCGGCATATCGTGAAGATACACATCCCTTATACCCTCTTAAGAGTCGTAGCTACGCTCTCTGCTAGTATACATATAATTCAATCTCTTCAAAGACAAATAATTTCTTTCTTATAATAACTTACCAAATGTGAAGGCCATATTTTAGTTATGTAATTGACCAGTAATACTTAATCTGGTACATCCGCTCGCAGTAACTGTTCAAGGCGAACCATGATACCTGTAGGGTAGTGGCAGGCGAACCATGATACCTGTAGGGTAATGGCAGGCAGTGTGAAGAATTTGAGACATAAAAAGAGAACATGTTACTGAATGTCATAGTAGGCCATATAGCAATTATAATTCACAAGATCCCAAACTGGTCATGCCCTACGTACCTACGTGGGACCCCACACCATCGAATGTAAGACAGTTGAGTAGAGAATTAAAAGGAGTGATTTTTATACAGTTAAACAAGTTGAGTCCAGGGAAAAAAATCTGATAGCATTAGACAACTAAAATCACATTTCACAACAATTTCTTTATTCTTGAAAAACATCAACTGAATAATCAAAGCGAAAAGATAGTTAAGAGCATTGGAAGGTTAGCGAAAAGATAGTTAAGAGCATTGAAAAACTTGATTGCGATTTGCAGACGGCACCCAGGCGAAAATCAAACATTCAGACCCATAAACAGACAGGGCCGTCCCCGAGTTTTTGGGAGCCCTAAGCGAAATACGTTATAGGCCTTCAAAAACCATATAAAAGGTCTTTATAAGATATTATTTTAGCTATTTAAAAACATGACCCATAAGGATGATAGAGTAGATTTTGAGTCTTTTTCTTTAACATCTCACATGGGTCTAAAACGAGTCAAAAGGAACAGATCAAACAAGTTGAATCGGTGAAATTTTGCTCCAAGTTTTGTGCAAATGCATGTATTTATTATCTTCATACACATTTCAAAAGTGATACTACGTCGTTTTTGACTAGTGCTACAGTAAAATGAACAGTACCCGGCCCACTGGGCTCGGTTACTGTTCATCGGGAAAAAAAAAACTTTATAATCCCCCTCTTTTCTTTGGCCAAAAAAAGAAAAATTTGTTTTTTACGTCGTTCTACAGTAATATGAACAGTGTTCGGCCCAATGGGCTCCCAGTTCGGGCCGGCCCACTTTTTTTTTTTTTAAAATAAAAATTACAAAAGTACTGACTTATTCATATCAAAAAATACCCGCGCCATGAGGCCCAACACATAAGCCCATATAAAAAAACCCACTATTAAACATGAGAAAAAAAAAATAAACCGCACACAATAATAATATTAAAAAAAAAATTGTTCGGCACAAAAGTGATACGACGTCGTTTTTTACGTCATGCTACAGTAATATGGCCAATTTTTTTTAATAAATACGCAATACAATAAAAAATACTCGGCACAAAATAAAAAAAGAAAATTACAAAAGTACTGACTTATTTAGATCAAAAAATACCTGCGCCATGAGGCCTAACACATAAGCCCATATAAAAAAAACCACTATTAAACATGAGCCCGAAAAAATAAACCCGCACAAAATAAAAAAAATAGAAAAAAAAATTAAACCCGCAACTATGTGCGAAAAATTAACGTCCCGCAGCAACGCGCGGGTAAACATGCTTGTAACGAACATTTTGGATTTTTGGTTTCACCTTGAAGAAGGTTTGTGTCCTTTGTAGTAATGATTTGTTTGCACAAATGCCACTTGGAACATGAAATGTTTTATCTTCAAGCTTGTCTTGATTGTAAAAATCGAGTATATAATGGAACATATGATATGTATGAAGCATACACCTTTATTAAATCCCACATTGATATGCCAAGATTAGCTAGTCTTAATGATTTTTTTTTGAAAAAGTGAACTATTATTAATTACCAAAACCATTACAAATAAGAGAAATATAGACATGCCTATATCCTCAAAACACAACATCATTCAAACAGAGAACTAGTCTTAATGATTTGAAAATGCAATATAAACGTAAAGCTATTCATATAAGAACGGTTACATAGTAGGAGAAGGCAAACGGGCAACAAGCTGCGCCGCTAGCCCCTTTTGTATTGCAAAGCCAATTCTAGTAAATACAACATTTATGGATCTAGGTGTCATAACATTACTGTTCATAACACGCTGGACTCTAGTAAGTAGCTCAACCGCCTCAGGTGCAAGGAAACCAAATGTATCAAACGCGAAGGGGATAAACACGTGTTGATTTTCAATGCATGCTTTCTCGTGTTTTGTCACTTTGCACGAGGCGGCTTTTAAAGCAGCCTGACCCACTGTAAAACCCCGACTGCTCAACCCCACGAGAGGAGAAACCCCGGTCAGATCAACGCATGCATGTTTCCCTCCAACCCATCCAAATACCAAAACGTCAGCTGGTCTGAGTGTGGATCTTCCATCTGATGGGTCAGTCAAGAAATTCACAGGTGCCTCTTTCTTGACAGAGATCCCGGCACGCCTACATATGTCGAAAAGGACGTCCCTGACCATATCGTGTCGGTACTTGAAGCCCGGGAGCTCTTTACAATGAACTGCATGTTCCCCAAAGGAATCCAAACATGCCTTGCGACAAACAGGACATATCGCGTCAACCGGAAATAATGGAATCATGAGACGATACTTAAGGATAGTGCGATATTCCACCGGTGACATATGTTGACCAAGCCCGTCTATGGGGATAGCTAGTAGGAAATCCTGAGCATGTGGTGCGCGTAGACACTCAAAAACTGCTTTTTGTCTCACAGTCATGTCAAAGCGGACTTCCATATCTTTGACCATCTCACTAAAAAGGGCACTCGCCAATGTTTGTTGGGCTTTAGATGGGGCGGTGTCCTTATTAGTAAAAACGTTAAAATCAAAGCTTGGAATCGTATCACGAAGACAAGCCAAAGCAGAAGCATAATCAACATCCATACCACATATGCCACTGTCACGTAAGATGTGGTCTTGTAGCACCCAAGACTGGGCCCTCGAGGCCACAAAAGCATAGGAGGAAACCACTTTTGCCGAGTACAAACCCAAACCACCAAACCGGATGGGTAAAGAAGCAAGGCTCCACTGTAAGTCTCCAAAGAAAGGTCCTCCACAAACCACTATATTCTCGATTGACCCACGCAAACCTTTGTCAAAAAACAAGGCCGCCTTCTCCATGTGTACAGGTTGACAAGTCCTTAAACCAAAAAAAAGTTTGGCAATACCCATACATGATCGAAGCAAAAGGAGCTCACTCTGCGGGTCATGTAACTGTGGAAGAAGACTCATCAAATCAACAGCATTCGCGGCTCTCCTCATAGCCAACCCACTAATAAAATCTGCGTCTCTACTAACAGCTCCCCCAAGAAGCTTCACACCCAAAGACGGTCTCCGAATATCGACAGGAAATAAACCCTCCTTCAAATCGAACTCCCATATGGAAACCTTACACGGAATGAGAATCAAACTTATCCCCATGAACCCTTGGATAACACGAACCACAAAGAATCATTCTTGCGAACCGAAACCCAAACCCACATTAGAGGAGGCTCGATTAAGAGCGAAATAACTCGAAACCCCAGACCCCTTTCTTCTTCGAAGCCTAACCCTTAACCCAAGCAATCCAGGAAATTTTTTCTTCCAACATGCTGGCACCTTTAAAGAAGTTACTACGAATTAGACTCCATACCCTTAGCACGCCTTTAGGAACCTTAAAAATGACATGTTATAAAGGAGGAGATGCACCGAGAATGATTTTAAACAAAAGTAAGCCTACCACCAATCGAGAAGGGGTTTCGCTTCCATATTAGACAAACGCGATTGAAGCTTTAAAATGACATCATCCCAAGCTTATGACAGTCATCCCACCCCCACCATAACCCCAAGATAACTGAACTTGTTTTCCATAATAGTGCAACCTAAAGAAAAAGAAGCCATTATCCTCACCTCTAGACCGCGTGACCCACACCCAAATAATTTGGCTCATATGAATATTAAATCTGTATCCCGACGCGAGATGAAAACATTTAAGATATTGATAATACCTCTCAAATTATTATCATGACCAATCGCCATAAAAAAGGCGTCATCCGCATAAAAAAATGAGATAAAGCCAAAGACCCCCTTTAACTGAATGCTTTAAACACATCTTCATCAACTGCTTTACAAACCGTATAAAATGCAAAGCTTTCCCCCATAACACGGAAAAAAAGAAAAGGCGATATCGGATCACTTTGGGTTTAAGACCCCGAAGAAATATGAAACTCGTCAGACGGAACATCCCCATTAACTATAACGAAGCCTTAGCAAAATCAGAAATACCTCTATCCAAGTACACCAATCGAAACCGAATCCAAAGCCTCAAGGACGTCAAGCACGAAGGTCCCAACGAACGAGTCAAAAGCCTTAGAAAATCAACTTTAGCAAAACAACGCTTTCATATTTCTTCCTTTTCACCAATCAAGCACTCTTCGATTTATAATAAAGGACATCGCAAATTTTGTCTTCCAGCAACAAACGCGGATTGAGTGTTAGACACAAGGCCTGCTATAACCATAGCCAAACGGCTTGCCAAAATCTTAGTGACAACCTTATAAATACACCCTATTAAACTAATAGGGCGATAATCGTTGACGAATTTTGCATCCAGGACTTTTGGGATTATAGCAAAAAAAGAAGATTACAACCCTTAGAGAACGAGCCCTGTTTAAAGAAATGCACCAAACTGCTTCACAGAAATCCGACCAATAACCATCCAAAATTTTCTAAGAATTCAAAGTGAACCCGTCGAGCCCGTGACGTATTGACTTCCACAATCCACACAGCCAATCTAATCCTCATCATGAGACACATGACGCTCTAAGTCGTAACCTATCCGTAGAATAACCGATTCGAAAAGAGAAATCTGAGTTTTCAATCTAGCCTTGTGGGTTATTAAAACGAGCTTCATAGTGATCTTTAAAGGCTTTCTTCACTAAGATAGATCTGGCACCACGTACCATGACAAACACACACTGATGGCTAAGATTAGACCGTTCTTGTTAATGATTCCATGAAAAAACTTAGAGTTCCCATCACCTTCAATCGCCCCATCGACTTTTGCTTTCTGGGACGAAATCCATATCTTCCATCTCCTATAGATCCTTTCAGGGTTACTCATTAAGTCTGTCGCCTAAAATACAACGAATCAATAGGCCCATATTTGATCCATACGTTTATCAATATCACGAAGCTCAGAAACAATGGAGTTTCTTAGAACCTGGCACTCTGAATTTCTTATCGGTAACCCACAACCTGATATAACTTTTTGAGCTCTTGTAACTTCATTTAAACCGAATCATTTATTATTGTCCGAATAAGCCAAGGCGCGCCAAGTCTGTTCCACCATATCATCAAAACCAACGAGTTTGAACCACAAATGATAGAACCTAAAGGAATCGCCCAAGTCCACTTTAGACATTCACATAACAAAATCGGACGATGGTCCGAAAAGATGCCGTCCAAACATAACGCCCCCGAAATGGAGGGAAAATAGTAAGAATACCATCCGAAACAAGGAACACTATCCAACTTACATCATTTTTTCCGCCGAAGGTGTGAACAAAGTAACGTGTAAACCTCCAGTTTAATATCCACGAAACCAAAGAAAGATATGAATAGATTAAAAAAGCTAGCGTTATTAACATTAAAAACACGTACCTCGTCTTCAACATTTGGTACGCCTTCGTTTATAGTCGCCCATTAAAATAGCCTTTCAATACCCTCCGCAACCGTCCCCAACAAAATCAGTAAATATTCCCATAACACCCGTCTCAAAGAAGGTTGCTGCGGGGCGTAAATAGACACAACAAGAAGCTTAGTTTTACTAGGGATTGGTATTTTAAACTAAACACTATGAGAGGTAGTCTACTACCACTACCTCCACTATTCATGCGCGAACACGACTGCACACACCTCTCAACCGTGCGCCATATCTAGTTAGGTACCAATCAGTGGTGGCTCAAGGGTAAAGCAAGTAAAGCTAGGGCTTTAGGCCTCCAAATTTTTAAGGCCCCGAATTTTCTAAGACTTTGTATATATATAAACTTAGTCACATGTTTTTTTCTGCCATCTTTAGAAATCCGATTAATCAAGGCCACAATTAGCTTATAAATGTGAAATAATCAAAGTCTTGGCTTTTTTGTTTCTACTTTTTATTTTTTATCATACGAGTTGTAGAATTTTAAGCCCGAATATATTAAGTACATAAAAGGCCTATATTTTTGCATGAAAAATATCAAAAGTTAAATTAAGTCG
>BQNB010082561.1:0-29296 GCA_026074375.1 Tanacetum coccineum
TTTGAGAATGATAAGCCACGAAATTAAGCACGACTTAACAGCTTATAGAATAAGCTACATGAAAAAGAAAAGAAAACGAGAGATTAAGCACCAAATATGCAAAACGATATCTAAAATCAACTTCGAACCAATTTCTTAAAACATTACATTAAGTTCACAAAATAATCTAGGTACAATAAGCAGAAAAAGTAAAATAAGCTATTACAAATCTAAAATAAGCTAAAAATGTAAAACTAAGCTAAGAAAAATAAAGACTAACTACCCCAAAAATGAGGGGAGGCGTCTTGATTTATATTGGGGTGAAAGGGGCTCTTTTGTAAATTTGAATCCAATCATTGGTGCATTGAGTAGCCAATCATTGCCCATAATTTGAGTTGCCTCAGATCGCCAGTCTTCAAATTCATAAATCCCCCACTCGATGAAGGCCACGTGGACATATTCTTTGCTTAAATAGTACGCAGTAAATGCTGTCGGTTGGATCATATTGTGAGTGAAATAAAAAATGCATTGAGGATACTAACTGAATTCCAAGACGCGTGGAAATATATTACTCATCCTTCCAATGATAGTGAATGGTCATGTGCCATTTTTTTTATTTAATTTCACTCCACGTGACCATGATGTCATCCCTGATATAACTCATATTTTGCAAGGTGAAATGAACTCGGTTAATATATTTTCTTGGCCACTTGTAAGCATTGAGTCATTTGCATTAATTTAAAACCACACGTGATGATGTTTCTTAAATTCCATTTTTGATGTTTATTTTTTTTTCATTTTAAATGGGGCATGGTTGGGCTGAATTTATTAATTAGGCTTGAGTTAATATGGGCTGGCCCGGCCCATATATATGGGTCAAGGGCTGGCCCAATAAAATCCAAAAGCACCGTTGGACTCGGTTTTTCGCGCTTTTTTCATTCCCGTGCTTAGTTTTGTCTGGTTTTGTCTTTTCTTTTGTCCATTTCTTGATATCCGTACCTGCACATACATAAACACAAAAACAAACATATATTTGTAATTTTTATTATGTTTTTGGTCTTTTGGGTTCGTTTTATTAGGTAAAAGATATGTATAAAATAGCGAATGCCAGACTTCGTCAAACCCTCGTCAACAAGCTACCATCTATGATGGAAAAGTAACTATGTAACCTGTTCAGGGGAGACAAACTACTTATACTTTGGAACAACGAGAAAATACACACCTGGAGCAAGTGGAAGCAACACAAGGAAACAACGGACTATCATCTGTTACAACTACAAAGGGGAGGGTCATATTTCCAAGCAGTGTACTAAGCCCAAGAGAAAAAGGGATGAAACGTGATGTCAATGTAAAGTGTTGTGGTTAGCTTCAAGCAAGTGGACGGTTTTAACAGAGGAAGAAATAGCATTTTTGGCAGATCCAGGACTTCCTGACACTCAAACCTCTCAGACTGTCATTACCACATTGCTGCTTATCATGGACGTATGTTCTGGATGCCTTTGACTCTGATTGTGATGAACTTAACTCAGCTAAGATTAGCTATCATGAGCTGAATCTTTCCAGGAATGGTCAGATGCATCACTGAGGTAAACAATCCGATAATCTGGACTATGATTTTAATCAATCAAAGTGAGCAGATACATTGAGTCTTCTGACAGCTAATGATGTGAATAGACAGAAATTATTGAAAATAACCAGTGATAGCAACTATCATTCCTTATTTCAGAATTGAGTGAAACCACAACAGGAAACTGTCTAGCTTATAACTCTTCCTGTTAACAAGATGTCACCGGCTTATTTTCTATGTTGAAACAATGAAACTACAAAAGTGATGAACTGCACAAATGTAATCTGGATTATAAAAGTTGGCAATATAGCTTTGACTACCGAGCTTGACAGATATAGAGAAGAGGTTGAAGATTTGAAAGAACTGAAAATGTTTTGAGAACAGTTTTTCAGGATCAAATGAACAGTATGCCGAGATTGAACGTCTTAAGCAAACTCTTTCTGAACAAGTGCAAGAAAGGATTCTTTAATGAAAATAGTTTCTGATCTCAAAAATGATTTAAAAATGGAAGAAAACATAAATATGATAGAGAGAAATTAATTTAGAAAAGAAAATTAAGCATTGATAATATCTTTTCAAAAGAGGCCAATTCTGACGCAAAACTGTTCATTGATGACTAAATCATAAAATTTGTTATGATCATTCTACGAAAATGCTATCGTTTTGAAACTCCTTTCTATCTGAAGGAAAGTTCAGAGAGTCAAAGCCATAAACTGTTATGACGGGAATGTCATTCTTAAAATGGTAGTAACAAATCAATCCCAAAAATACTTATATACAAAATCATACTATTGTAATTCCTGATTCTGATGAGACATTAATGCTTTTGTAAGTGAGTCGTTCAAAGCTTTTGACATGACAAGATTAATGGTTGTAAAAAATAAACGTGTACACTAATACCATTAATGATGCTGCTCTTAATAACGTTTACAACAATCGATTTGTTCGACAATCTGATTTTATTGTGAATTGCCTATTTGGAATGCCGACTTCGGTCCCACCTTTAGACCATCTCCTTCTTCCACAACAATAAATTTGAGGTTCAAAAGAAATTCTAACGTGAGTATGGTGAATACTACGCTTGAAAGAGCTTAAACGCATCCTTTTTAGCTTTGATTAGGTTGTCAAAGAAAGAACCACTGGCCACAGCTTCATGACGGCTCGTGAAGGGTTTGAACATTCAAAGGCCTTGTTTTCGAGATGAAATTATTCGTTTATAAAGAATTTAAAAGATATCTTCAATAACTTCAATCAATACTTGCTTGATGACAATTGCCGATGTCCAAATGTCTTTTTATCAATGGAACAGGCTTGTCAAAACAACATCGCCTTGGAGTCAGAACTTCGAAGTTAAAAACATGAATCAAGTTTTGAGTGAAAATGAACGACTCTTGGCACAAGCCATTGATCATGATATTGTAAAAACTGTTGTGAATTTGTTTGTGAATGGATGGTTGTGAAACTGTGAATGAATGTCAAAAGTGTCTCGAACTCAAGACTGAGCTTCTCAACAAAAAGGATGTTGTTGATAAAGAAACTTACGATAAACTTTGTAAGAGTTTTACAACTCTTGAAAAACATTGCATCACTTTGGAAGCTGATTCTCAAAAACTTAATCTTTTTTTTTTTTTTTTTATTTTTTTTTTTTCTTTTTTTATTTCTTGTTTTTTTTTTTTTTTTTTTTTTTTTTTGTTAAAGAAATTTTTCAACAGACAACAGTGTTTTACGGATCAAAATGTTCTAAGTTTCTCAGTTGTTTGTTAAGTGAATGAGAGATCAGTATTCAGAGAAAGGTCACAGTCATTGTCAGTTGAAAGAGCAAATTAAGTCCTTAAAGGAAATGTGGATTGCTTGTTAAATGTCAAAATGGACATGGATGAAATTGAGACTCTTAAACATTGATTTGCGAACATAGAGTGGACAAAACTTGATTGCTGGAGATATGAGCATTTGAAATAGAATTCATAAGGCAACTTTATGACTCGATTAAACAAAACGTGTTCTAATCAAAAAGAACAATGTGATGCGTTTAATCAAACAAGTCATATTAAAGTCTGGGAAATTTCTGATTTAATTGCAATACTTAGGAACAAGGTTTTTGGTCCTAGCGCCTAAAAAATGGAGTTAAGGCCCAGATAACTTAAAGGAAAAGCTTTAGATAAGGAGGCTATTGAGACCCACTCTGTTGATCCAAAAGTGTCTAAGGATAATATGGAACCAATCACGCCTAAATTGTTGAATAAAAGGACTGCTCACTCCTCTTATATTAAGCACACTCAGGAAGAAGCTTTGGTCCTTACCGTAGGGATATTGATCAAATGTAAAAAGCGTATTATCCTTAAGATTCACTTTTCGGTCTGCTTTAGGCTTATACAAAGTCATTCAGGACAACACAATCATCATAAAAAATCAACTATACACCAACCATACAATATTGATTTCAAAATAAGTAGAACTTGGCCCTTAGGCATCAACAATTTTGTACTCAATTATGTTGCGCGGTCACCCACCAAGGAAAATGGACAGAAAAGTTAGGTTTGCCGAATCACTCACATCCACAGAAAACACAAAAATAGACTCAACCTCAAACATAGTTTCTAACAAACATGTGTTGCATTCTACAGGAGTAAGACTTTCTGCTAGTGCTAGCGGATCACAGCCTTCAGGCAATACCAGGAATGATAAGATTCTGCAAACACCAAGTAGTAATTCGAAGAATAAAGTAGAAGCTCACTCTAGGAACGTTAAATCTAGTTTGAAATAAAGGTATGGTATTGTTAAAGTTAATGGATTGCGTTTGTGCAGACACATTCTCCCCCAAAACTACCACTACCCATTTCCAGAAACATGTTAATTCCTGATTACGTCTGTATTAACGGGTGATGATTGCTGGTCTTCTGATAATTTGTGTGATTTCTTATTCTATAATTGATGTGATATTTCAGTGCTAAACCTAAGAAGAGAAAATCTAAGAAAGAGATTTGGAAAACAACAGGAAAAGTGTTCACTAAGATAGGATATATTTAGAGACCTACCGGTCGGACCTTCATATTGTAGGAAATGCGTGCCACTTTAAATAGGATTACATACTAATGAAGTGCCCTTCTTGAAACCAATTGTTCTAGAATCTGAATCACCCCAAAACCTATGGTTAATTTGGTATACTCAAGGAAAACTCAGGAAGAATAAGGATTAATCGAGGTCCATTTGACAAAACTAAGGTTATAAAAAACATATCTGCTTAACAAACAGTGATACCCAGAGTAAATCATGGGGATCCACAAAAAAACTAATGTTCCATTACTTATTGTAATGACGCAGGGTTGTCAAAATACTCTATGGTTTTTGGACTCGGATTATGGATTGCTGGGGTGGAAGTAGGGATGTGGGGAGTCGGCGGGTGGAGTTAATGGTTGGTGTGGGTGTTTTTGGTGTTGGTTTATGTGCATGCTTCTTAGTTTATTTCTTTGATTTGATTCTTTTTGCTTTGTGTATATGAATGGTAGTTGATAGTGGATGTGTGTTGCTTGCTTTTTTATTTTATATCCTTCTTTGCTTTTTTGTTGGATTGCTTTTGACTATTTGATTTTCTTGTAATATAAAATAGAAATTTGTTGCTTTAATTTGTATTGCTCGCTTTTTTTGTTTACATTTTTTTGTTTTTTTTGTTTTTTAATTATTTTATCATTTTTGCTTCTTGCTCGAATAATTATTTTTTGGTTTTTTGTTTGTTTGCTTTTTGTCATTGCTTTTTGTCTTTTTGACTATGATACCACATGTGTGGCCTTGGTGTGCTGTCTTGCTCTTCCAACATCTCTATTCACTGTTTTCTTTTTGCTCGTTTTTTCTCTTTTGCTCTCTTTTTTATTCTTGGTGTTGCTCGAAGCACTATGACGGAGATCGCTCTCAGCCTCACACAATTTCATAGTAATTTTCTTGGGTACAGTAAATTCGGAAATGATCAAGTTGCAAAGATAATGGGTTATGGAGACTATCAGATTGGGAATGTTACTATTTCAAGGGTTTATTACGTTGAAGGACTTGGGCATAATCTATTTTCTGTGGGACAATTCTGTGATTCCAATCTCGAAGTGGCTTTTCGTCAACACACATGCTTCATTCGCAATCTAGAAGGTGTTGATTTATTGATAGGATCTCGAGGGGATAATCTTTATACACTCTCACTTGGGAATATGATGCTATCCTCTCCCATTTGTCTATTGTCAAAGGCTTCTAAAACCAATTCTTGGTTATGGCATTGTCGTCTATCTCACTTGAACTTTGGTGCTATTAATCATCTTGCAAGACATGGACTTGTCCGAGGTCTCCCTAAGATCAAGTTTGAAAAAGGTCACTTATGTTCTGCATGTGCATTAGGCAAAAGTTCAAAGAAACCCCACAAAACCAAATTTGAGGACACCAATCAAGAAAAACTCTATCTGTTGCATATGGATCTGTGTGGGCCAATACGTGTCGCAAGTGTCAATGGAAAGAAGTACATCCTCGTTATTGTCGACGACTACTCTCGATTTACATGGGTAAAATGTTTGCGATCAAAAGATGAAGCTCCAGCTTTTATTATCAACTTTTTGAAGATGATCCAAGTACGGCTTAAGGAAACCGTCTGTCGCATCAGAACAGATAATGGAACTGAGTTTGTTAATCAGACATTGCGTGAATATTATGAGAAGGTTGGCATCTCTCATGAAACATCAGTTGCACGCTCTCCATAGCAAAATGGTGTTGTTGAAAGACGAAATCGTACGCTAATTGAAGCAGCCTGCACTATGTTAATTTATGCAAAAGCTCCTTTATTTCTATGGGCCGAAGCGGTTGCCACAGCCTGTTATACCCAAAATCGTTCCATGATACGTCGTCGTCATGGTAAAACACCATACGAGCTTTTACACGACAAACCTCCTGATCTATCGTATCTTCATGTGTTTGGTGCACTCTGCTACCCAACGAATGATAGCGAGAATTTAGGCAAGTTACAACCGAAGGCTGACATTGGTATTTTCATTGGCTATGCACCCACGAAGAAAGCATTCCGGATTTACAACAGACGTACCAGACGAATAATTGAAACCATTCATGTTGACTTTGATGAGCTGACCGCGATGGCTTCTGAACACAGCAGTTCAGGACCCGCACTTCATGATATGACTCCTGTAACAATCAGTTCAGGACTCGTGCCAAACCCTCCTCCTTCAACACCATTTGTACCACCTTCGAGATCTGAATGGGATTTGTTGTTTCAACCAATGTTTGATGAGTCACTTAATCCCCCACCTTATGTTGATTTACAACCACCAGAAGTCATTGCTCCTATTCCTGAAGTAGTTGCACCTGAACATGCTGTATTAACTGGCTCACCTTCCTCAACTACAGTTGATCAAGATGCACCATCACCAAGTAACTCTCATACAACACAAGAAACTCAAACTCCTATCATTTCTCATAATGTTGAAGAAAATAATCATGATATTGAAGTTGCACATATGGGTAATGATCCGTACTTTGGAATTCCGATTCCAGAAGTTACTTCTGATCAATCCTCATCATCGGATGTTATTCATACAATTGTGACTCCCGATCACCAAGTTTCTGAACACAATAGCAAATGGACTAAGGATCACCCACTGGAGAATATAATCGGTGATCTCGACAGACCAGTTTCCACACGACTACAAATCCATGAACAAGCCTTATTCTGCTACTATGATGCCTTTCTCACATCAGTCGAACCTAAGAACTACAAAGATGCATTAACTCAAGCATGTTGGATTGAAGCTAGCAAGAAGAACTTCGTCAATGAAATGAACGTCCTTAGAGGTTTTGGGAACTTGTTCCTCCTCCTTGACAAAGCAATTTGTCACTCTCTTAAGTGTATCTAAAAGTTAAGCTTGATATTAGATGTATTCTAGAAAAATAAGGCGCGGTTGGTCGCTCGTGATTATCGCCAAGAGTCAGGGTATCGATTTCGATGAGAATCATATTGCTCTGTTGCAATATTAAGGCTATACGAATTTTTTCTATCGTTGCTGCTCATCTATGACATGGTCATCTATCAAAATGGATGTGAAGACTGCGATTCTGAATGTAACAGCGAGAAGAAGTTTATGTAATAGCCACTGCGGACGGATTTTGTAGATCCAGACAAATCCTAACTCACATAATACAAGCTTAAGAAAGCTCAAAATTGGGTTGAAACAAGCTCACGTGCGTGTTAATGATAATGTTCTTCATTCCTGATATCCATGAACTTCTCCAAAGGCTCAGTGGGATCCTACTCTGTTCATCCTATAGAAGGCAACGAACTCCTACTGGTAGCACAATCAATGTCGATGATATTACTTTGCAGCATCTACTCCTGAACTGTGTTATCAATTCGCTAAAAACATGTGTTCAAAATTCAAGATGTTGAATGATTGGTAAAATCTCATTTGTCTTAGGACTTCAAATTTCTCAAAATCCCATAGGCATCTTCATAAACCAATCTAAATATGCTCCTTGATCACTAAAGAAATATGGCAAGAATCTTGTATCCTCATGGATACACCATGTGGAGAAGTCAAACTGGATGAGATAAAGAGGGAAAGCTGTAGATCCATCACACAATCGAAGTATGATTGGCCCCTCCTTTATCGTTACAAGCCAAGTAGACCTGACCTACAATTTTTGCTATAAAGCATGTGTGCCCGTATCAAGGCTTGGCCTACCGAAAAGCACCTAAATGCATACAAAAGGATCTTTCGGTATCTAAAAGGAACCGTACATTGGGGTCCTTTGTATCCAGAAGGATTCCTTCCTTTGCACTAACAGGCTTTTGCCAGATGCGATTCCATACGGTTGACAATATAACACTCCTTAGTACAACTGTCAGAATACAACATTTGGGTGATAGACTTGTAAGCTGTCGTACTAAAAAGGCAGAAAAGACGCTGCGAAATCCAGTACGAAGCTAAATATATTGCTTTGTCTGGTTGTTGTGGCTACAAGTCCATGGATGAGAACACAACTATACCACTATGGCTTTGGATTCAATAAATTTTCCAATGTACTGTGATAACAAAAGCGCAATTGCCTTATATGGAAACAAAAACGTTCAACATTCCAGTACCAAGCATAAATACATCAGGTTTTGCACTCATCAAGGAGCAAGTTGAGAATGGAGTGATCGAGACTTTACTTAGTCAATATGGAATATCAATTGGCGACATCTTCACTAAAGCACTCTGGGCCGAGAAAAGAATTGAATTACTTAATCATCAGCTGTGAAATGCGGAGTTTTACGCCGGATACTCTGAAATAATTGGCAGATGAAGTTGATGAATATGTGGTACCTATACAAATATCCATGCATAATAAGTAAATACTAAAAATCATAAAACACAAAAGATTTTTATTTTCATTTTTATTTTTTATAAAATTTTATAAAAACAAAGAGAAAAATATAAAATCAGAAAACCCAAAAAGATTTTCTTTTATATAAACTTTTCAAAAACAAAATACAAAAATTAAAAAATGAGAAAAATTCAAAAAGAAGTTTTACAAAATGGCTTTCGTTCTGAAATCGATAACATTTACTTCTTTAAAATGTCCATTCAACAATGATACAAGCCTGTAAATAAGATCGAGCGGAAGTTCAAATGTTTTCAAAACATGCCAAATGAAGTTGCTATAATTACAGATAGTAACCCGCTTTTTCTACCCTTGAGGAAAACATGTCGTCTAAAGGGGAACAGATGTTCCTAACACGGGAATTTATTCCTCTGGCATAGTCTACATTATGACCATGCAAAGCTTCTGATTTACTTTGTCATCACAACCGTGCTTCCTAATCTCGCATAGGGTGTACGTTTCAGTGGCATCTATGTGAATAAAAAGAGAAATCTTTATTTATCTTGGATGTTTGGTTTGTTTTTGTCACATACAAAATCAATTCCATCATCTGAAAAAAATTTTCAAGATACAATAGTCTTCTCAAATCAATGGTCTACATCTTCTTTAAATAGAAAACGGGTCATTGTTTAAATGGGAGAGAATGTCAAAATTCTTGTCTGATCAAAATGAGCTGTCACAAGGGAAAAATAATTTTCAAACGGATAACGTATTATCTCATGAAAGAAATTAATTAAGTTTTTAACTACGATTGCCATTATGTCTTACTTGTATTTATGCCTTTAGGTGTAGTATTGCTAAATATGTCTATAGTATGAAATAAGTATAAAACAAGAAAAAAAGCAAAACATAAGGACCATGTTTGCTATTTTGTTTAACTTGAATATACCTTATAAAACCTAATTTGCAAGATTAATAAGTAGTGTTAAGATGAGGGGCCAAATGTGTCAAAGTTAAAATTGGTTAATAACACTCCCACCCCCTACCCATTCGTTTTCACGGTTCTCCACACACTCACACACTCAAATACACACACACGAACACACACTCAAATCGCACCCTTTTAATTCTTCTTATCAAGATCCAAGTCAGATAAGGTAAAACTCATAATAAATCCGTTCCTTACACTTACAACTTCAAAAAGATCATATCCTAATCGAAATGTGCCTTCATGTGATTGATCTCGATCACCCCGAATCAAAATTTAGGGGTTCATACCAAAATTCGAAGCAAGATGAAATCTTGAATTGAATGAGGCGTTTTGCTAGATTGGAGTGTAGAATAATATATTATCACAGTTTGTCATTAGATTTAATTTCAAATGTATACTTGATTGATTTTGTGCTCGAAAAAATTAAGGTTGTGCTATAAAGTTGTATTGTGTTAGGAGTTTATGGTTGGAATAGCAATAATAATGTTCTGGTTAAATGTTCATCTCATCTAGTGTTAGTTCTTGTTTTTCTTCTCGACTGTCTATGTGGTAAATTGTTGCTCGTTAAATACTTTACTCAGTACGGACCGATCGAGTCAATGACGATCGAACGAGTGTTATCTAACATGGACCGAACGAATGTCTAAACGTGAGGGCCGAACGAGTGATTTATAATACGGACCGAACGATTGTCTAAACATGAGGGCCGAACGAGTGATTTATAATATGGACCGAACGAGTGTCATCTAACCTGGACCGAACGAGTGACTAAAAGTGAGGACCGAACGAGTGATTTACAATATGGACCGAACGAGTGTCAGTGTAAAGGGAACCGATCGAGTGATTTGTAATACGGACCGAACGAGTGAAACTCTATTTGGACCAATCGAGTGAAATCTAGTAAGAACCGAACAAGGGGATTCAGTATGAATCGAACGAGTGAGTCCTTGTAAGGACCGAATGAAAGAAAGATAGTGAGGACCAAACGAGAGACAGAAAGTGAGGACCGAACGAGCAACTGTTAGTAAGGACCGAACGAGCAACTCATAGTGAGGACTGAACGACTGTATGATTATATAGACCGAACGAGTGCTTGTTTAAATGGACCGAACGAGTGACATTTAGTGGAAACCGATCAAGGTGTTTCTTTGAGGACCGATCGAGTGAAAGATGTTTATCAACCCTTAACCAATTTTGACAAAAAACACTTAAGATCCATATTTTTTTCTAACTAAGATTAAATAAACAAATCTCTTTAGTTTAAAATAAGACCTAAAAGCTTGAACAAAACCAAGGTTAACTACACTCAACTTAGTTGTATAAATAGGTGGCCTTGTCCTCATACGCTATTAGTCCTATCTAAGAGATTGAACTTCAAAAGATCTAAAAGTCATAAGTTCTCATGAATTAATGATTGTGTCTTCTATAAACTGCACTCACTCTTCTTAAACAGATAACTCATGAAATCTCAATAGCGGATCAGATCGCGGTGAGATATCATTAGTGGCTCCTGCTGACGCGACTTAGAGATTGGTAAATGTAATCTTCGGCTTAAGCTCGGATTTCACAGTCAAAGGAAGCAACTCTTCAATATTCCTAACGATGTGTTAAAACTCACTCCTTTCTACAAGGAATTCCAAGTCACTGCGCTGAAGCAGCCAGAGAACTACATGCAAGAATCTGGTCTACGCAATGTTCATAACCGATCTGTCAGATTCAAGACAAATAACAAAAAGCACATTCTCAGACTGGATCAATTCAGAGACATTCTTTAAATCAGCCCTAAAATCGGTAATAAGAAGTTGGAAAGACGAACACCTCTTGAGAAGGAGATTCACGCCTTTCTAGCTAGCTCCTAGGACACTCTGGAGAAATAAGGAAGATCACTGATGTTAATGTCATAAAACACTGCATCAACCGCTGGAGATCATATTTGCCGCTAACATCAATAAAATGTCTTAGTGGTAACCATCCTAATGACAGTCTTCGTCTTTCTCGAAGCCTTAAAAACCTGTGGGTATGTACAATAAGACGAATGTTGATTATGCATATCTCTGTGGGAGGACTATCATAACCCAGATAGAGAACAAAAATACGAATTAGGGGCAATGCGATGTACAAACCTCAATTCACCAGAAAGTCGTCAACTTTGTCATAGGAAAAAGACCCTTCAAATTCCTGCGAAGAAACAAGATAAATTGGCATTTGCCAGAGATACCCAATGTTCACAACAATCAATGTCACTCCGGACTTAAGACACAATTTACTGGACTAGTCTTTCCAGTAAGCATTAACCCAACGAGGACATCCGCCAACATCTGAATCATACAAAGAGTATTATGCTATGCTTCAGGAACAAATTCCTCCAAAGACAAAAAAAGATAAGAATAAAGCTAATACAGATACAACCACCAAACAGAAGCCTCCCACAGCCCCCAAAGAAAAAAAGAAAAGAAGATCTTGGAAAAGGAAAACAAAGACTACCGATTGGAGACTAATCTCCCTGAGGCATTTTTTGAACCAAGCTGGAGCAACTCAAGATAATCACAAAAAGAAGCCGTAAAGAAACTCACAGCTCTCATGCCAGTGGTTCTAGTGCAGATGGAAGAACTAGTGTTCCAACCAGGGTTTCCCGATTTGACCTGATTATGACTCAGAGGATGATATCTCTTGTAAATCGAGTACGATGATCAAGATGATTAGAAAGCCAAGAAGATAAAAGATCAGATAAAAATGACGTTATATGAGACTACACAGGATGATGAAGTGATGAAGAACATTGACGATGATGAGAAAATCTCAAGATGATTAAGATAGAACAGACTGAATCAGAAGATGATGTGTGATGATTTTTATTATCCATCCAAAGCACACAACTCATAAGATGACATAATACATGAAGAAAACTGATGAAGATGAATCTTTCGATCTACTATTACACACCCTCTCATATCTCATCATCAGATGAAGTAAGACAGAAACAATAGAAATTAAAGAACGAATGTTGAAGGAGCAAAGTCACGGATGAAGAGGCTACATATGAATAGGATCAAGGAAATGAGGCGACGAACAGAAACCAAATACCAATCTTGATGGAAGAGATGATGTAAAGACAATGTTATATTACCCCAGGTTCCAGCAACCCAGGAAATGAAGACACTCATGTGACCCTAACTTCGGTAAATCCTGATGGTCAACAACAGAGCTCGTCTGTATCATCTGGCATCGCTCCACATGCTGAATCCAAACCAAGATACCGGTGTTATATATTATTTGGACAACATTACTTAAGCCACCTCCTAAATGATACACCAGTAACTAACCATTGTGGAGCCATCCTTCACATGCACAAACCAAACGCCCTCCAACACCGAATCCTTTATCATTCAAATTCCAACAACCACCAATTCCATACACCAAGGCTACTAAAACAAGCACTCGCTACAAAACTCCTAACTTGCTTCGATGTTTGGCTTTGAATACAGACTGAAAGCGTTAGAAATACACTCACGTAACTCAACAAACAAATCAATATTCTAAAGCCTCTCCTCCATTCCAGGCATCGTTGATCAAATCTAGCAAAAAAAAATGCAGGACAGTGGATGTTGTGCAGTCCAATGTGAAGTATTACAGAATTCGAGAAGAGTCCTAATACTGCAAATCAACAATTCCTTAGATTCAGTCGTATGAAGGAATGAAGAAAATTATCAAGGAACAAGTCAAAAAGGAAGTCTCCAAAATTACTCCAAAAATCAAGAAGTTAGTAATCGATCAACTCGAGTCTGAGGTTCTGGTACGATCATCAAAGGAAGCCAACACGTCTCATGCTGTAGCTACTCGCTAATCTTCAGAATTAGAGCTGAAAAATATCTTAATTAAAGAATGAAGCTAACAACTGCTATCAACAGGTCATGACCTTCAAAGACAGCTCAACAGAGGCCTAGTTGATGCTATGAAGCCGACAAAATTCCTGTTTTAGATACATAAAGGCGATACGGTCACATAAAAGACCTCTGAGATCGGGGCAGACATGAACAAGAACCCTCCGCTAGAACAACGGGGGTCCCAAAAGAAAAGGTCATGAAAAGAACCCCCGCTCTATACCAGAGTTGCTCCAAGTGAAATTACAACCACGACTGCAAGAAAGACCTACTACATACAGGTATATAAACGCACAAGCAATCTGCTAGCCAATCTGCTCCGTAGAGGAAACTATGCAAACAACAAAAATGTCTTTGAGCACCTCACACAAGGAAGTTTGAAACAGATGTCCATGAAGAACCAAGCAGAAGAAGAGGTCAACATCTTCCTAACTGTTTCTCAACAACCTACACTACTAACCTTCATCCCTATATGCATGAATCAGTCTGATCCCTGTCATTCATGAACTCCTGTCCAAACCATGGCTAAGCAATCTGGCACAAAGACAAACCCCTGATAGTCATTCGCTGAACTAAACTCGATACTTACATATTTGACTTCACCGCTTTTGTGATGAACCGGCATAAATGTTTCAATTCCTAACCACCTAATTGCTAGTTGCAGTCCAACATTGAGCTGAAGAAAGGCACAAAGCCAGAGTTTGACTGAACTTGAATATTATTTGTGAAGAAGTCTACAAAGTCCATAACCGAAAAATTGGACTGGATCAACGCCTGAAGGAACGCCACTATCCTCATGATCTCGACAGCCACTACCGTAGTTTCCAAATTCTCAAGGTCGTCCATGTTTAAAAACCGTTTCAATCACTTCATCATAACGACCTTAAGTACCTACGTGGTGTGTGAGTCAAGCCGCAAGTACCACTTCAGTACTAAGACTATAGCTTCAGATTACGGGCAATATCAAATGGATAGAGACTTAGTGCCCAACTCAATGGTGGAGTCACAAGAATAGTCAAATACGACAAGTTCGCACCTCTGTGGTAATCTCACATTGGGGCAAAAAGCGAAGAACAGTTCTATGCATTGCGATCCTACAAGGGAATCAGCTCTGATTTCTACTTAAACAAGACGATTAATGCTAATCACTAAGGTGAAATAGTACGAATGCGAAAACTACAAGCATCTTGACTGGATAACTGTAGAAGGGATGACGACGTTCTTTACAAGTACAAAGAATGCTACATCCGGCAGACTAAGGATCCAAGACATTGAAGATATGCTGCATCTCTCGTGCAAGGAAAAGTGACAATCTCAACGTTAAGAACGTATTGCATTTAATGTCTCCTTAAGAATGTTCACAAGAAGTGTTGTCATCCAACGGCGTGTGGAAGATCTTCAATTGGGTGTTGAAAGCTATCAAAAGAAACTCAACCTCACAAAGCCTAACACGTACAGATCCAATCTGAAAAAGACAGACTCTTAGACACCATACAAACCATCCAAGAGGAATCATCCTACGAGAACAAAGACAAGAAGAACAGAAAATGATTGCGCATTGACGTACTACACACAAGTTCATCTATGGAACCCCCCAGATTATTGTTCGGACTACTCTAAATGATTGCCTCAAGAATTAGAATGGATGTATCTGCACAATAAGACTTTTTGGAGCCAACAAATGACAAAGCAAATGCAAGAGCTATGATCAGGAGATTGACAAAAAAGGCAAAGACAAGGAGGATAAATGAGGAGGTTGGAGAGATTGTATGTGTAGAACCATATGAGGGTGACTAAAACGGCATCCTACAAAAGGACCATATATTAATCATATGTTTTTCTCATGCTTAAAAAGGTCAAACTCGTAAATTACATTAACTTGTGAATAAGTACATTACAAGTGGTAGATTTTTTTGTTGGTAAAAAAAAAAGATGTGCTCGAAGTAACAAATTTATCAATAAATTCTTAGTAAAATCAAAAAATTTCAAATAAATATACTCTGCATTATTTTAAAATCCCTCAACACATGAGGAGAGCAATAACATGTTCCTATCCTAGCATATCTCCATTTTGTCCCCGAACGGTTAATCAATTGATATCCAAAATATCAAGGGATTAACATTTTGGATAAGGGGAGAAAATGTGATTAACCTGGACTTAACTTGTATCAACATGTGATCAAATAAAATGGACTCAATGCACTCCACACCTAGCATGTACTACATTTATGATTGCACATGTTAAGGGGGGAGCTTTTAGATGATGATGAAAAAACACTCAAAGTGTGTAAATCTTTTGATATTATATCAAACACTTTGCTTGAAATTTTCAAATGTTTTTGGACAGGATCGTGATGAAATACCTCAAAAGACCGACCATGTTCCTTAAAATTATGAAGTTATAAAGGCTGGTTAGGCTTAGGTAAATTCAGATCTCCCATGATCCAGCCCATGAACTGGAAGGGATCTACCCAGGGTCCACTAGTTAGTGTAGAAGTCCTTAGGTATGACTAAAAAGGAGAAAATGTAATAAGGAAAATAATGCGACTGAGATGGAGGCTAACACTGGAACAAAACCAACAAGGTGTAGTTATGAAGCTCTGGTAAGTCATGAAGGGGTTGGAAGAATGAAAAGAAATGTAAGGTATAAAGGTTTAAAAATAAAGAAGAATCCTCCAACCACTTAGCATAAACCGGGTCAATACATATGCTGTCAGGAAACATTCAGATGTGGTCTGACATTAAAGACAGACATGGACCCAGTGGATCGCTATGCCACAAACCCCTCCATCCACACAAGTCAGAATAGACTTTTTCGTTTTCAAAACTCCACAGAGATACACTCATTCTATTGACATTCTCACTCTAGTTAGTTGTATTGAAAAGGTGTCACTCAGTCTAGCCTCCGATCACTAAAACCAAAAGTGCACAATTTTGGTCTATAGCCAAAAAGAGATCATTCCATCAATCTCATAGGACACTTGTCATAATTAAACTTGTTATCTCACACAATGTGTAATATCAAGTAAATATCATTAGAGTCCTACGCACGATCATTGTGATATTGCCAGAACATCCAGTGATACTTAGGTATTCACAATGAAAGATGGAAATCCTCTTGAGCCAAACATCAAACAAGCTCATGGTAGGTAACTTTTGCGAATCTTTAATGAATCAAACTTGTGAAACTTGTGTGGACAACTGGAAAGAAAACGATTGGTGCAATTCTTAAGAATCAAACTTTTCCGGAAATGGATCACGGTTGTTAATTAATTATTGAAATGATTAACACTCTCAGGTGTGTCACAAAAACAATCAGAAATGATCCACCAAATGATTTAAATCAATTTTCAATATCATCGGTGAGATAGTAACTCACAGTTCACATTCTTTTCGTGCTATCTGCTTTAAAAACGTTCCTAATAAAGAGACATGCTGATACGATGAATCTAAAATACTTAGTAGTTAGGAAAGATTCAATGGCTACAAGCTGGAAATCTTTCAGAAAGATTCTCTTAAATTGAATCTATCTGATCACCAGGATCGAACCTCACTGATCTGAAGGTTACTCCAACCAAACCAGGGCGAATACAAAAGCCAAAATTCGTCCCCCACCGCTTTATTGCTAACTGTTTTATGGCAGGTGCAAATTAAAAATGGTGGTAAGGTCCCCTAATTCCAGCTGGCTCACAAGAACCATAAGCCATGCACTGCTCATAAACCCACCAGACAAACATAAAGACATCATGAAAGCTCAAGTACATGTTTCAAGACTTCCGCTACTCTGATACCGCACGTCTTTCTCGAAGTGACGAAGTGTTAAAGTTAAAGAATTTCAAGAAAGATGCAACATTAAAGCTTTTCCAAGAATGGTAATGAGCATGACGGTCCAGGAAGTCTCAAAGTATCCCCACAAGATGGCAAAAACTCCAAGATGGCGAAGAGATTAACGCTTGGTTGATGATCTCAAGTTGCTCAAATCACAATGTCATAATAACAAGTTCAAGGAACAAAGCCTCAAATCCTAAAGTCAATGATCACTACAACATATTCACAAGAGAAAGTCAAGAGTACGAGCTAAAGACTAAAGATAAAGCATAGTATGCTAGGTTTAAAGTTTTTAAATTGGAGTGACCTCCCTTAGGGGGAGATTGTTGGAAACACTAAAAGTGTCGGTCACTTCCAAGTTGTAACAGTCTTAGCTCGTAGTTAGTAATACATGATTAGATTAGTAATCAATTCCGTCCCAAGGCCCATGGGAGGCCCAGTCCCAGCCCATTGCCGGCCACATTATGGAGATATATATCCCCTCTCCAATGCTAGGAGAGGTTTGGTTATTCCATTTTATTTACCACATTTCATTTTATACAATTCATCCATTTCTATCCAATCTCTCTCAACATCACAACCCATAACTCAACTATTTTTCTTGGATAGAACATAAGAATACTCAGTATTCTTCACCCCCCATTTTAACATATAGCAGCGGAAGCTAATCTGGGGTATTACTTCATGAATCACAGACACAATCATAGAAAATGACTCAAAAGAGACGTTTTAAAAAATATACGTATCATTCATTAAAATCATAGTTGTACAAAGGTAGGTCCCAAATCTAAAACATAAATGTGAAAGGATAACAAGTTATAGCCATCTTCAATTCCATTATGCCACTCCATGCCATAAAGTTGCATCAATTACATGGATCAACATGCATAAAAGTGTCAACAACAAAGGTGGAGTGAAATTCATAGGTTTAAAATGTAATAGTAGAATACAAGTTATCATAAGAGATAGTAGATATGTTTTAGAATGCTAGTAATCTTAAGATCAACCAAGAACAATAAGTGAGATGTGGGTTGGATTGTTAGAGAAAAAGATGATGGAAAATGGATGAAGTATAATTGAATGTGTGTGAAACAAAATGGAACAACCAACCCTCTCCAAGAATAGGAGAGGGTGTATATATAACTACTATGGCCGGCCATAGGCTGGAGTTGGGCCACTCCATGGCATGGCCGAACTAATTACTAATCTAACCATTTTTTTTTTTTTTTTTTTTTTTTTTAAACTAACAACGATCTAAGACAGTTACAACTTTAGAAGTGACCGAACACTAATTCGTGTTTCCAACAATCTCCCCCTAAGGGAGGTCACTCCAATTTACAAACTTTAAGCCTAGCATACTATGCTTTATCCCTAGTCTTTAGCTCGTACTCTTGACTTTCTCTTGTGAATATGTTGTTGTGATCATTGACTTCTTGGTTTGAGCTTGTTCCTTGAACTTGTATTTGACATAGTGATCTTGAGCATCTTGAGATCATCAACCATGCATAAATGCTCAACCCATCTGTAACTTTGCCAGCCTTTGAGACATGCGACTTCTGACCGACAGCCATACCATTCATGAAAAGCTTTAATGGTTGCATCTTTCTTGAAATTCTTTAACTTTTAATACTTATGACAACTTCAAGAAAGATGTGTGGTATTCAGAGTAGCGGAAGTCTTGAAAACATGTAACGTGAGCTTCATGATATTTATGTTTGTCGGGTCGGTATCGAGCATTGGTTATGGATCTTGTGAGCCAGCCTGGAATCAGAAAACCTCCACCACCATTTTACATAGACTGCAAAAACAAAAGTTTTTTTTTTTTTTTTAGCAATAAAACAGGGGGACGAATATGGCTTTGTCATTCGTCCAGGTTTGGTTGGAGAACCCATCGGATCCGTGAGGATCGACCTGTGATCAGATAGATTCAATTTAAGAAGAATCTTCTTGACAGGATTCCACTGAAGTATTAAATCATTTCTACAACATAAGTATATATACATCGTACTCTAGCATGTTCTCTGTTATCGGAACGTCTCAAAGCAGACAACACGATAAGAGTGAACCAGTGAGTTACTATCTCACCGATTGATATAGAAAATTGATTTGAAAATCAATCGGTGTATCACTTACAAAATTGTTTTTTGTACACACCACGATTGTGTTTGTTCATTTCAAACTTCACTAACAACCGTTGATACATTTCCTGGAACAAGTTTGATTCTTATAGAATCGCACCATCGTTTCTTTCCAGTTGTCACAAGTTTGATTCATAAAGAATCGCACAAGTTACCTACCATGAGCTTGTTTGATGTTGACTCAAGCAGGATTTCCATCTTCATTGTGAATGAATTCACTCTGATGTTCTGGCAAAATCACAAGGATAATGCGAAGGACTCTTAAGATGTATCTTGTAATTCACATTGTGTGACTTAGCAAGGATAATTTGACAAGTGTCCTAATGAGATTTATGGATGATCTCTTTTGGCTCTAGACTCAATAGTGCACTTTGATTTTAGTGATCGGAGGCTGGAGCTGAGTGCCACCTTTTCAATATCAACTAACTCGGAGTGAGAAAGTCAATAGAAATGAGTGTATCTTCGTGAGTTTTGAAACAAAGTCTTTCTGACTTTGAGTAGCTGGGAGGGGGTTTGCATAAGCGTTCACTAGTTGTCCATACTGTCCTTTAATGTCAGACAACATCTGAATGTTTCTGACAGCATATGTATTGACCCGGTTTCTGCCTAAGTGTATGGAGGGCTTCTTTATGTTTTCACCCTTATCCTTACATATCTTTTTCATACTTCAACCCCTTCAATGCATATACCGATGACTTTCATAACTAACACTCACCTTGGTATTGGGTTGTTCCAGTTTTAGCTTCCCATCTCATCGGCATATTCCTCTGTTCTCACTTTTTTTCTCCTTTTTAATCAAACCTAACTGACTTCTACAAACTATCTATTGGATATCCCTAATGGGTGAGATCCCATCCGGATCTGGCTGGACATGATCTTGAAAACCTAAGCACTAACGCGCCTTAAACTTCATAAATTTTAAGAACATGGTCAGTCTTTTGGGTATTTCATCACAATCCTTACCCTAAAACTTGACAATTTCAATCAAAGTGGTTTGATATAAATATCAAACGATTTAAACTTTGAGAGTTTTTCCATACACTAAAAGGCTCCCCCCCCTTAACATGTCATCATAATCGAAGTACATGCCTAGGTATGGAGTGCATATGCTTACATTTTTAATTTGATTCACTCTGTCAGTATTTATTAATTCCGGGTAATCACATTTTCTCTCCCCTTAATCCATAAAAATGTTAATCCCTTGATATTTTGGATATCAATTGATTAACCGTTCGGGGACAAAATGAGATATGATCATCAGATTGGAACATGTTATTGCTCCCCCTCAACTTTTGAGGGTTTATAAGATGATGCCGAGTATAATTATTTTAAAATTTTGAATTTACTAAGAAATTCTTGAAAATTTTTTACTCGAGCATATCTTATAATTCACCAATAAGTCTACATAATAATGCACATAAGACATAAATAAAAGTTTATTTACGTGGATTGACTCATTTTTAGGATGAGAAACCAACATATGATAAATCATATGTCCATTTTAGAAGCGAAGGTCACCCCCGTATGGTTCGTCCACTCGAACAAATCTCTCAAACTCCTCATTATCCTCCTTGTCTTTTTAAGCCTTTCTTGTCAATCGCCTGGAATCATAGCTCACAGCATTTTGGTTTGTCCGTGATGGCTTCCAAAAAGTCTGGCAAGTAACTCCAATCTTATACCCTATAGAGCGATCATTTAGAGCAGTCCGAACGTCATCTAGAGTACCATCGCTGAACTTGTGGAGTTCGTCAATGCGCATCACTCGGTTTCTTCTTGTCTTATTCTCGTAGATTAATCCTCTTGATCGGAGTAGGAGTATAAGCGTCTTGTCTTCACCGATTTGTCTATACGTGTCGGGCCTTGGTGAGTTTAGTTTCTACTGATATACTTTCAACACCCATTAGAAGATCTTCCACACGTCGTCATGATGACAACTCTCGTGAAAACATTCGTAAGGAGACATTAAATCAATATCGTTCTTCAACGCTAGATTAGTCACTTTTCCTTGCACACGAATAAGCAGCATATCTTCAATGGTCTATGGATCCTTTTTTTAGTCTGTGAATGTCAGCCTTCTTTGAACTGTAGAGAACATCATCATCCCTCTACTATAATCCATTCAAGATGCTTTATAATCATGCCATTCCGACAATTTCAACCTTTGTGACAACAATTATCCGTCTTTTTGAATAGACGTCCCGAGCTGATTCCCTTAAGGTTGCAAATGCATAGAACTGTCGGCGCTTCTTGCCCCAATGCGAGATACCCCAGAGGGCGAATTTGTCGTATTTGACGATCGTTTGACTCCACATCGAGTTAGGCACTAAGTCTTCTATCCATTTGATATGTCCGTAATCTGCAGCCTTAGTCTTCGTTACTGAAGTAGAGTACTTTCGGCTTGACACACCACCACGTAGAATCCAGGTCGTTATTGATGAATTTTTTTGTGGATTTTGGTGGGGGGGGTGATGTGGGTGGGAGTTTTTTGTTTGATGAAATGGTATAACACACGACCTTGAGAATTTGGAACTAACGTAAGTGAGTGTCGCAGATCATGCGGATATTGGCGACCTTCAGGGTTGATCCAGTCTAATTTCTCGGTTGTGGCTTTGTAGACCTCCTCACAAAAATATTCCAATTCAGTCAAACTCTTGCAAGTGCCTTTCATCAGCTCGAATGTTGGACCAGCTAGCAATTCAGGTGTTAGAGTTTGAACATTTAGCCGGTTCAGCACAAAAGCGGAGAAGTCAAATGTAGAATCGGTTAGTTCATCAAACGACTCTCGAGGGTCCTGTTGTGCCAGATTGCTTAGCCAAGGTTGGACAGATTCATGAACGGCAGGAACAGACGTATTCCATGCATGATCAGGAGAAGGTAGTCTCGTAGGTTTTTGAAACCAATCAGGAAGATGTTGGACCTCTTCTTCTGCTTGTTCATCTTGGACACCTGTTTCAAACTCCTGGTCTGCAGGTCTTTCAGAGACATCTGTATCGGTAGTCTGTCCTGCTGTCTTGGTTGTCGTTTCACTTGGAGCACTGGTAGAAGCGGGTTCCGTTCCTGACCTTCTTCTTTTGGACCCCCGGTCTGTTCCAGCGGAGGGTTCTTCATCATCATCTGCCCCATCTCTAGGTCTTTTAATTGTGACTGTATCGCCATATGTATCTAACAAGATCTTGTCAGCTTCATACGCCTCAACTAAGTCCTTGTAGAGCTGTCTCTGAATGTCTGACCTGTTGATAGAGTTGTTAGTTTCCATCTTGTCAATTAAGATCTTTTTCAGCTCTAATTCTGAGAGATTTGCAGCTACAGCATAGTATTTTTGGCGTATCCTTTGATGATCGCACCAGAACCTCAGACTCGAGTTGATCAATGACTAACTTCTCGACTTTTGGAATAATTTTGGAGACTTCCTTTTTGACCTGTTCCTTGATGATTTTCTTCATTCCGTCATCAATTGAATCAAGGAATTGTTGATTTGCAGTAAAGACGTCTTCTTCGCATTCTCTCATACTTCAAGATGGTACTTCAAACGTCCACATCTTCATGCATTTTATTAATGCTAGATAATGCTCAACGGTGCAGGAATAGAGGAGATGCTTCAGCATATTGATTGTGTTTTGCCTGAGTTCTGAGAAGTTTGCCTTCTAGCGCTATTCATTCTGTTATCCAAAGCCACAACAACGTGGCAAAGTTAGGAAGATTTTGTAGTGAGCGCCCATTGTAGAAGTTTGCCTGGTGTCAAAATTGGTTTTTGATGTGGTTGAATGATGAATATGATGCGTGTTGAGGGCGCTTGCTCTGTGCATGAAGGATGGCTCCATGAATGGTGTTATATTAGAATCAATGAGAGAATTTCTTCTTGTATTTTGTCGAAAAAATTATCATCAACACCAGTATCTTGGTTTGGATTCAGCATGTTGGAGACGAATCCAGAAGATACAGACGAACTCTGTTGTTGACCATCAGGATTAACCAGAGTTAGGGTCACATGAGTGTCTTCAACATCTGTCATTACTATATCTCTTCCATCAATATCGGTATTGGTATCTTTGACTTCCTCATTTCCTTGATCCTCTATCTCTGTAGCCTCTTCTTGCGTCTTTGCTCCTTCAACATTTGTTCCTTCATCGTCACTATCTTCATCATCTAATGATGAAATACTAAATCCATTCATCAAATCCCTCTTCATGTTATTATCTCATCATGCATGAGTTGTGAGTCTTTGGATGTACCAAATCAACACCATCATCATCTTATTCCAAACTTCTCTTCATCATCATCTTCTAGAACTGTCTTTTTAACGTCTGAGTTCATCAGCACATGACTTTCTCATCATCATCATGTTCATCATCATGTTCATCATCATCTTCATCATCATCTTCATCATCCTGAGTAGTCTCATTAATGTCATTTTTACCTGCATCTTCATCATCTTCAGCTTGCTCATCGTCATCTTGATCATCATCACTTGATTTCCAAGAGATATCATCCTCTGAGTCATAATCAGGTGCATCGGGAACCCCTGGTGCAACACCAGTTCCTTCATCTGCACCAGAACCACTGGCATGAGAGATGTGAGATTCTTGACGGCTTCTTTTTGTGATTATTTTGATTTGCTCAGCCTCTGTCAAGTCAGCCTCAGAGATAGTCTCCAGTTCTGCAGTCTTCTGTTTTCCCCCCCCCTTTTTTTTTTTATCCCAGATTTTCTTTTCCTGGGGGCAGTTGGGAGGCTTCTGTTTCGGGAATTGCATCTGTATTAGCTTTCTTCTTTGCTTCTTCCTTTATGTCTTATTATGGAAATGTTCCTGAAGCCCATAGCATAAGTACTCTTTGTAGGATTCCGAGTTTTGCGGATGTCCACAGTTGGTTTAATGCCACTGGCAATATAGCCCCATACTAACTGAGTGGCTTATTCTTGATATAACATTGATTGTAGTAAACATTGATCATCTCTAGGCCTAGTGCCAATTGACCTTGTTTCTTCTAGAATTGACCGGATCCATTTTTCCATCACATAGTTACGACTAACTTGTGACACCGAGATAGTACAAATCGCAAGCATGCAAGCCCGTCTCGTACTTTGTTCTCAATCTTAAAATGAAGTCCTCCCACAGAAGATACGCATAATCAACTTTCTTCGCTAGTTGTAATAACCCACAAGATCTCTGAGTTTCTTGAGAGAGTATCGGAGACTGCATGTGATGGAGTGTCCGCTGAACATATGTAGATTACAGCAGCAAATGATTCTCCAAGGATGATGCAGTTTATTGACATTAACGTCAGTGATCTTCCATATATCTCCAGAATGTCCCAAGACTCAGATAGCTAAAAGAAGAGTATCTCCTTCTCCTAGAGGTGGGTCACAAACTTCTTATTATACGACTTTAGGCAAATTTTAAGAAAGTCCCTAGAATTGCTCAAAGACCGATGATGTGCTTCTTGTTATTACATCTTTGAATCGGACAATCGATTAGAACATAAGCAGAAGACCAGAACTTACCAGCATGTATATCTCTAGATCAACTGCAGAGACTTGAAAGCCCGTGAGAAAAGAGTGATCTTTAGCACATCGTAGACCACTTGTAGGGTTGCTTCCTTTGATGTGATATCCGAACTTAAGCGAAGATTGCATTTTCCAATCTTAAGTCAGTCAACAGGAGCCACCAATGCATCATCCAAAGCATCTGAACCGCTATTGAGATTGCCAAGTAGTCTGTTTAAGAAAGAGTGAGTACAGTTTATAAGAAAACACAATCATTCATTCATGAGAACCTTTATGACTTTTAGCACTTATGAAGATCAATCTACTTAGATAGACGAATAGCGTGTGAGACAAAGGCACCTATCCTAACAATTAAGTCGAATAAAGTTAACCTTGGTTTTGACAAGCTTTTACTGTCTAATTTAACCTAAGAGATTTGTTGAATTTTAATCTTAGTTAGAAAAAAATTTGATCTTAATTGTGTTATGTCAAAAAATTGGTCAAGTGTTGATAACTTTACTCGTTCGGTCCTCAAAAGAACACCTTGATCGGTTTTTCACAAAATCACGCTTGTTCGGTCCTTATTATAAGCACTCGTTCGGTCTGTATAAGCAAACACACTTTCGTTACCTTACTATATGGCACTCGTTCGATCCACATTGACAGTGGCTCGTTCGATTCATATTGACAATCACAAACTCGTATCGAATGCCTTATTGTATGATGCGCGTCAAATGGTCGCACGTTCGAGTCCTTTCTAACAACAACTGCTTCGAAATCCCTATTATTGTAATTCACTGTTCGATCTAGTCAAATGGTCGCTCGTTTCGATCCTATTCTAACAACACTCGTCTCGACATCCCCTTTTAATAAACATCATCGTTCGATCCCTTTCAAAGGACTCTCACTCGTTCGATCCTTTTTGTAAGTCACTCGTTCGATTCACAAAGGACTTCACTCGTTCGGTCCTGTCTAAACGACACTCGTTCGATTAAACTACAATTCACTCGTTCGATCCTTACTAGGATCCATTCTGTTCGTATCCTTAACAACCTCTCGTTTCGATTCCTTACCCTTATACCTACGTTCAATTCTCGACACGTTATTCGTATTCATCCTATGATTATGTCGATCGATTTCTTAACTGTTTGCAATATTGATTTTTTAACTCTAAACTAGCAATTTCATTTAGCCATAACACACTCATACACAAACATATCATCTTGTTACATTAGTTCGCACTTTTACACTAATTTTTCGAACACAAAACTTCAAACGACATTGTAAACATCAACAAATGACAAAGCCTATCGAAACCTATACAAATATTAACCTAGACTACAAAAGCCCTCAATCAAATACATCGTTTCACCACCTTTTGATTGACGAACCAAATTTTAATAAATATGTCGTTGAGATCAAAAATGACGAAAACACGACAATTCTTTTAAGGGAATCGAGTTGTTTAGGAGATTAAAAGTTATACTTAGATTTGAAATGAATGAATTCAGCTAGATGGAAATGGTTCGATTGTAAAGATGTTCGTGTGTGTGTGTGGAGTGTGTTTTTAGTGTGTGAACAGTTAAAAGGGACGGTGATAGATGTAGTCCTAGACAATATTCAACCTTTGACATTTTTGGCCCTACCATGTTTACCTCAACTATTAGTATTTGCTAATTAAGTTTAATAAGGTATAAATTAAATAAATCAACTAGCACACATATCCTAAAATGTTATATCTCTCATACCTATAGACATAATTTTAGCAAACTATACCCTAAAGGCATAAACAAGTAACACATAAGGCACAAATAATCGTTTAAATTCTTTTTCCCTATTTAGGCCGCTCTTTTGATTATGCCCCAAAAAAGAAATTTGACATTCTCTCCCCCTCAAACAATGTCCCGTTTTCTATTTAAAGAGCTGTAGACATTGTTTGAGAAGTCAAATGTATTTTGAAAAGTATTTTCAGATGATGGAATGATTTTGTGTGTGACAAAACAACAAACACCAAGTTAAATAAGATTTCTCTTATTTAATCACATAGATGCACTGAAACGTACACTTATGGATATAGAAAGCACGGGTTGTGATGCAAAGTAATCACAAGCCTTTGCATGGTCATAAAGTAGACCATGCCCGAGAATAAATTCCCGTTGAGAGGCCAAGTTTTCTTTTTGAAATACTTGCCTTTAAGATGATGACCGGGTTGCTATCTGAAATAATAGCAAGCCATTTGGCATGTTTTGAAAACATTTGAAACTTCTGCTCGAACTTCATTTACAGACTTGTATCATTGTTAAATGACATTTCTAAGACCGTAAATGTTATCGATTACAGAAGACATGCCATTGTAAAACTTCTTTTTGAACTTTTCTCATTTTTTAATTTTGTATTTTGTTTTTTGAAAGGTTTATATAAAAGAAAATCTTTTTGGTTTTTCTGAGTTTATAAAAATGAAAAATAAAATCTTTTTGTGTTTTTCTGATTTTATGTATATACTTATACGTCATCTGCCAACTTTTTCAGAGTCTCCGGCGTAAAACTTCGCATACCCAGCTTGTTGATTAGAAATTCAATTCTTTCTCGGCCAAGAGCTTTAGTGAAGATGTCCGCCAATTGATACTCCGTATTGACAAAGTAAAGTTCGATCACACCATTTTCAACATGCTCCTTGATGAAGTGAAATCTGATGTCTATATGCTTGGATCTGGAATATTGAACATTGTTGCAGCATAAGGCGATAGCACTTTTGTTGTCACAGTACATTGGAATTTTATTGAATCCAAAGCCATAGTCGGTAAGTTGTGATCTCATCCAAAGGACTTGAGCACAACAACCGGACAAAGCAATATATTTAGCTTCCGTACTGGATATCGCAGCGCTTTTCTACCTTTTAGACGACCAGCTTACAAGTCTATCACCCAAAAGTTGTATACTGCCAGATGTGCTACGGCGTGTATCTTGACAACCAGCATGATCCGCATCTGCCAATGCTGTTAGTGCAAAGGAAGAATCCTTCGGATACCAAAGTCCCTAATGTACGGTTCCTTTTAGATACCAAAAGATCCGTTTTACCGCATTTAAGTGATTTTCGGTAGGCCGAGCCTGATACCGGGCACATATGTATATAGCAAATTGTAGGTCAGGTCTACTGGCTGTAAGATAAAGGAAGGTGACAATCATACCACGATAGTGTAATGGATCTATAGTTTTCCCTTCTTTATCCTCATCCAGTTTGGACTTCTCCACAATGGGAGTATCCACTGGGTCACAAGATTCAAAGCCATATTTCTTTAGTGATTTAAGAGCATATTTAGATTGGTTTATGAAGATGCCTCTGAGACTTTGAGAAATCTGTAGTCCTAAGAAAAATGGGATTTTACCCATCATCGACATCTTGAATTTTGAACACATGATTTTAGCTTCAATATAACATGGTTGAGTTAATGTGTCTTTGTAGTTCTTAGGATCGACTGATGTTAGAAAGGCATTATAGTAGCAGAATAAGGCTTGTTCATGGAGTTGTAGTCGTGTGGAAACTGGTCTTTCAAGAGCACCGATTATATTTTCAAGTGGGTGATCCTTAGTCCATTTGCTATTGTGTTCAGAAATTTGGTGATCGAGATGCACAATTTTATGAATAGAATTCGATGATGAAAATTGGTCAGAATTGATTTCTAGAATTAGGATACCAAAGTACGGATCATTACCCATATGTGCAACTTCAATATCATGATTGTCTTCTTCAACATCGTTAGGAATGACGGGAGGTTGAGTTTTGGGTGTTGTTTGAGAGTTACTTGGTGATGGTGCATCTTGGTCAACTGTTGTTGAGGAAGGTGAACTGGTTGATATAGCAAGAACTGGAGCAACTACTACATCAATTGGAGCAATAACTTTAGGAGTTGGGAGATCAACACTTGGTGGAGGAGTAAGTAATTCATCAAACAGCAGTTGAAACAATATATCCCAATCAGTTCTTGAAGGTGGTACAAACGGTATTAAAGGAGGAGGGTTTGGCACGAGTCCTGAACTGATTATTGCAGGAGTCATTTCATGAAGTGCGGGTCCAGAACTGCTGTG